>CM021109.1:487953031-488149232 GCA_007115665.2 Sequoiadendron giganteum | reverse complement strand
GAGAGAGGGAGAGTGGGAGATTGAGAGAGGGAGAGGTAGAGTGGGAGGGAGAGATAGAGGGAGGGGGAGTGGGAGGGAGAGAGGGAGGGAGGGAGAGGGAGAGGGAGAGGAGGAGGAGGGAGGAGTGAAGAGTGAGAGAGAGTGGCAGTGGGAAGAGGGGGAGGGTTTGATTTGATGGAGAGAGAGGGAGGAGGAGAGGGAGGGAGGGAGGGAGGCTTAGGAGGGGAGAGAGGGAGGGATAGGGAGATAGAGGGAGAGGGAGAGAGGGAGAGAGGGAGAGAGGGAGATAGTGAGAGGGAGAGGGAGAGGGAGAAGGGAGAGGGAGAGAGGGAGAGCGAGAGTGAGAGAGTGAGAGAGTGAGATAGAGAGGGAGAAAGGGAGAGAGAGGATAGTGGGAAGGAGAGAGGGAGAGTGGGAGGGAGGGAAGGAGAGTGGGAGATTGAGAGAGAGAGAGAGATGATTGATTGAGTGAGAGACTTGAGAGAGATAGAGGTGGAGAGAGAGAGGGAAAGAGATAATATTTAAATATTTTATATATTGGTAATATATATATATATATATATTTAAGTATTTATAGATTAACTAAAATATTTAAATATTATACATTTAATAATATATTATATATTAAATACATAATTCGGTAAGAGATTATCATAAATTGTATATTAAATATATTACATTATAAACTTTATTGGATATTATATATATTAAATTATAAACTTTATTGTATATTATATATATTAAATTATAAACTTTATTGCATTTTCAAATCATATATTAAAGATTGTATAAAAAAAATTAAACTCATATCTAAAACATATCATATATTGAATTCAAATCGGATATCGGATTTGAATCGGATATCTGATATGCTGACACAAAATTTAATGCCTAGGGATTAGGCTTGGGATTTGGTTCAAACTTGCCAATCCTAAAAATTCAACACATAAAACGTGTTTAACAACTTACCTTGCTTTTCCAGACTTCGCCCATGTGGCTGACGACTTTTATTTTACCCAAAATTGATGAAATGAAAAGGGTTTGTAAAGGAGCTTCTCAACTTTCTACCAATATAAATATATTTTACTTAGAATATAATAAATTATTATTATTTATTTATTATTAGAATTACGACTAAAGTCCTAATTGATAGTCTGATAGAAAACATCTATAGCTTTCAAACAGTATCACATTTTTTGAATCCAAAACATGTGTCACATTCTATGCTTGACATACTATAGGATTAAAAAAATGAATTTCATGAAGTTATGACCAAGTTAAGGTGGTCAAACATACGAGTTTTTATATTTTTTAAAATTTGTAATAAAAAATTCATAATTAATTATTTATTTGAAAAAAAATTACAAAAAAATATGCATCACATCCAGACATGAGTCCTCTACTTATATCTAAAATCTTATAAAAAAATATTTTCATTTTATTATGGTTAGGGTGGTCAGACGGTGGTTATACAGACACCTACTTCTTGTTTTTTCCCTGAAATTTTAGTACCACTGCATTGAAATTTCAAATTTTCACCAAATAGATTTTTTTTTTACAAAATTTAACCTAGTATTTTAGAAACTAAATTCAATTTTCCACAGATTCTATTCTTACATATTTTTGAAATAATATAGATAACTTATTCAAATTTTTATGTCAAGTTTCCCAACTCTGATTTTTTGAATTTTCATTGCCACTTAAGGGCTAGTTTTTTCCATGATGATCCTGCACATACCCACCTACTTGTCTCCTCATCAAGCTTATCCATCTATTTGATTCCCATGTCTCTCTCTTATTATCTTCATTTCCTATCATCACTTCTCACTCCACCATTGATTCATCATATCATGATCTCTCTCTATCCACTCATTGACGATGATATCCCTTTAATGTCTCCCTATATTCACAATCTCTTTGATTAATTTATTGCAAAAAATGGGGGTGTGAACTAAATATTCGCCTTGTTCTCCTAGATATTTTCCTTTTACCACTTGGGGAAATGACCCACATGTTCCCATCACACTCCATTTTTCTATCATTATTTGAGGGAATAACCTAAAATTTTCACTCCTAGTCTCCTTAATCTTGTTCCTCAAAATCCTTGTCAATATTTCCCATATCCCCTTAACAACTTTACCTTAAATTTACTAGCTTTTCATGATATTATCTTATTACCAATCAATTTAAGGAGGGGCATGCATCTTATGTTTTATCTCACTCTCACTCTCACCTTTTATCACAATGATGATGGCCAAACCTTTAGTATCTTGGGTGTAGCCTCTAAGAATTATTTATAATTTGGTGGTTACTACATAACCATTGATGGCATCATCTCTTTTCACCTTTTTAATTGTATCTTAGATTGGACTTGTTTGGGGTGGCAACTTGATGTTTACAATAATTACAACCGCATAGTTTTTGTCATGGGTGGTTACCACAACCATTTTTACCCTTTTAATTATTTGTATCATCATCAATACCTTTATCATTGCTCAAAATTCAGCTTATCTTTGGTTGTAATCTTATAGCCCTTATGGCCATAAGTAATTTCAAGTTTCTAGTTTCCAATTTTCAATTTAAATTTTCAAGTTTCTTCTTCATAGATCTAGTCACTCTTTTATATCCTTTTCCTTTGGATTCAATAAATCCCTTCCCTACCAAATTTAAATGTCCTACTTGCTTTTAACCCTTGTGTCTTTAATCCAATTTTTTTACTTTTAAGTAATCTATTTTCATTGTGCACCCTTTCATGTTATATTTTTTCACATTTATATTTTCATGAATTATTTCCATGCTTAATATATTGTGATATGTTTTCATTTAGTACATATTTTTTAGAATTATTTTTTGTGGATATCTTCATCTTATTTTACCTTATATGTTGTCCATTTAGGATCCTTCAAACCTTCATTCCATCTCCCTTAATTTGCATACATATTTAAATCTTAGTACCACATTTAATGCATTTGTGATCAATTTTTTCATTCTCCTTATGTGTTCCCTTATTCCTTTTTTGCAGTTAGTCTTAGATTTTATCCTCTAGGGTTTTTCTTCTTAATCAATTCCACTTTAACTCTGTTTTTTATTAAGTGTAAACATGAAATGAAAATAACAAAAAGAAAACACCAGAGACACCAAATTTATGTGGAAAACCAGATGAGGGAAAAACCACAATGAGGATTAGCTCACAATATAGTAATAATGCAATATCGGATACAAAGGCTCACTACTAGAGGGCTCACTACCCAGATACAAAGGTTCATTGATAGAGTTCTCACTGCCTAGATACAAAGGCTCACTGCCTACAAAAGGACTCACTATCTAGAAGGAGGCTTACTAACAAAAAAAGAAAGATAAATAAAGATCCACCACAAAGGTTCCACACATTCCTAGCTTGATCAAAAGATTGTAGACACCACCATCTCACTAATTTCAGGAATCTAACAAATCAAAGTAATGATGCCTTGATTCACTCTTACACACTTTAATTTTTTCACTACTTGCTTGATACACAATTCGCAACATCTTGACTTGATTTTATACCATCTTCAATGCTAGAAGAATTCTCCAAGGTCGGCTAAACATTCTTCAATTTAAAAATTCAAATTAGGTCATATACTCCACATTCTCATGGTGGATAAGAATGAGATAGTACCAATAACACATTTAATTAGGACCCAAACAAAATCTTGGATCAATCACACGCTTCTTTAATTTGATGCAAAATATTTATGTAATGTGTAAACACCAGGTCAACCAAACCTAATGGAAACACCAGTGAGATTTGAAGTATGTGCATCTCCAGCGAGATGATCACACGTGAATCACTCAACACACTTCACCAATCATTTTACCATCTCTAAGAAACCTTTAGGTACATCTGCAACAACTACAACATTCTTCATACAAAGAATATTCTTCAATGGTCCAATCGGACCAACCACCAACACATAGGAGAACTAGAGCAAGTCTTTCAGAGCGCCCAATCACAAGCACAATTGGAAGAACATAGAAAAAATCCATATGAATCATCTCCTATATTTGCAAGATGTGAAATAATACACTAAAAGAATGCAGAGCCAAAACATTTCTCCTAGTCCACAAATAAATAGTTTTGTCAAGCCAGTTCACATATTGGTGAACACATTTTTCATTCTCCATCAATCCAAAAGATAAAACTCAATATATAATCCATTGAAGCTCATGAAAAATGCCACTGATTCAAACAGGCATAGGATCAACACATAAGAAATGTAGAGCACAATATCAGAGCACATTCAGAACACACACCAACATTGTCTTCATTATTTCTCAAATTTTCTTTAAAACACTTGGAAAAATCACAACTACAACTTCATAAATATAGCTCCATGTACTCTAAGCACTTCTACGGTATCTCAACTATACAAGTACCATTTGCAATCATATTGAACTGTGTTGACATCAATGACAACATTAATGACAACACCACCATACATATCCATACTTGCAACAATTTTCCCAATAAATAATAATAGATTTGAAGAAAAAAATAAGGTTTTAAATAAGGAAATTCTACCTAACATAGAAAAAGAGACATTCACCTAGGATTTCCAAATTCATAGATATAAAAACACCAAATATTACATCCACTATTGCATTAAGACTTATTTCATCCACTACTTGATAGGAAGTATTTTAGGGAATGGTTGCAAAATTAAACTAAGAAATTTACCTACATCATAAAGAAATAATACAGAAGCTTACAATCCAACGATATTTTTTCTTTATTGGAAATAAAAAAATTAAGAGCTAAAAGTCTCTTTCTACTCTTATACAAATGTTTGAGAATGAAAAAGTACCAAAAAAGGAAAACCCCCATCTAGCATAATCTCATATAGTAAATTTTATTTTGTAACTTGTAGTGTCATAAATTGCATACCCTTTCCATTTCACGTTATGTTTTATGCCCACTTTGGTGTCCATTTCCTTAGTGTTTGTGTAGGCTCATTTTATCCCTTGCATCAACTATTTTCCTAGTTAGTATGCTCAAGCCCTCTTTTTAGGACCACCTTTTCATGTCGCCTTTACATTTCCCTTATGTACTTGTCTCCTATTTTTTAGTGTAACTTTTTTAGAAACTAGCACCTAACATGGATGTTCATTTGTAACGCTAGCATCCCACAATGTTTTTTTGTTCAAAGTCTCATTCTGAGAATTTTTCCACTTGTCACCCTTCTATGTCACTAAAAATGACTCTAAATGATTTGTAATGGCTCATCTACATCTTCCTCTTCCCTCTTCTCATTTTTGAATTAATCTTTTTTTTTCAATTCTCTTGGCACTCTTTTACTCTCAAGATTACACACAATTCTCTACAACTTGTTACAACTCTCTATAGCTCTTTCATATCAATATTTCTATCTCCCTTATTCTATTTGGATTTCTCAAGCCTATCAAGTAATATTATTTTTTGTCCTATATCTCTAATCATCTTGGGGATTTATCACATCCCTTATCAATATTATATTTTATAGTAATTATTGTTCTTATCTCTAGATGCACTTAGAAGAAAAACACACATTATCTCTTTCTTTTATCAATCTATTTTGGTTGTTGTGGAGTTGGAAACACCAAAGAAAGGGTTTGATTGAGGCATGTCCCCAAACACCCCCAAACACTTTTCTCATCTTGTTGTGTTTGTATGTTAGGTGGAGTTTGGATTTCAAAATCATTCATTTTGGGACTTGCTACTCACGCATGTGTTGGACAACAACATGACACAAGGACATTCACACTAAATGATGGCATC
Source organism: Sequoiadendron giganteum (assembly GCA_007115665.2). Taxonomy (NCBI): domain Eukaryota; kingdom Viridiplantae; phylum Streptophyta; class Pinopsida; order Cupressales; family Cupressaceae; genus Sequoiadendron; species Sequoiadendron giganteum. The sequence continues at coordinate 488,143,438 of CM021109.1, read as the reverse complement.
CTTGGCCAAGACTCTTAGATTTTGATTTCAGGTTCTCTATTGTTTGTATTTTCTATTTTTAGTATCAAACAATCATATTTATTTCTTTGTTTTCATATATTTTCACCAATTTGTTTCCATTCAAACACTTTAGCTAGTTAAATTAATATGAATGTATGTAGTGATATTTTCTCTCAAATGAAAATAGATTTGGACTTTTGTCAAAGTTAAGTTTCCTGCATTACACATCCAATCCTTCTTTGGAAGTAATTTCAAAATATAAGAAGAATTTGGTAGATGAAATAATGAAGCCATTCTTGCTAGTTCTCAGATGAAACTTATTAATTTCATTCAATTACCACATTATCTCTAGAAAGGCAATTTTATCTATTACATACCTTGGAAGAATGTGGGGCTACACAAGTGATCCATATATTTTGACAATATATGTATTTGAATGTAAATACTAGTCACCCCGGTTGTGATCAACCCATTCTCTATATCCTTCTCTTTTGGTCTCAAAAATTTCATTACATTGTGTGAGATCCTCTAGGTATATGGGAATCATGAATTCTTGAGGATGACTTGCACAAACAGTTCCTAAAAATCTACATAATTGGCATCATTGCAATGTATATCCCATATATGTCCATGTTTGAATAGGCATCTTGATTCCTTCTTCATTTACCATTATTAATTATGCAGGAGCATCTATGGTTGCCAACCATCTTGCATCAATAATTTTGATCAATTTTGGAGTGAATTGTTTTTTATTAATATTTTGGTGCTTCTAGATAATTTTAGTGTCCAAAAATTAGATTTAATAAATTGGGAAAAATTGGTTTGCAATTTGTATCGAGAAGCGTGCAATAAATTGCATTTTAATTATTAAAATGCCAAAAAAATAGATTGGGGCATGAGATTCTTGGAGGTTATGAAGTTTGAATTTTCATTTAATTTGCCATAATTCTTTAGGCAAGAATGGGATGCCCATGAGGTGTTTGACTAGAAATTTTAATTTGAATTTAAAATTGGAGAATGGGAGAATAATAGTGCTAGCTAGTGGAGGCATGCCTAGCTAGAAGTGGTGCAAACATGCACTAGGGAGTTAGAAAATTGTAAGTGATGCAATTAATCAATTTTTTCAGGTAGGGGCATGGATTTGGAGGCTTCTCAGTTGCTGGAGTTATTGGCTGCATAGATTTTTTCATTCTTGAATTTGTTTTTCTTTGATTTTGGTTCCAAATTTTAGGAGTTACAAGTTTGAGGGCATGGATTTTCCTAGGAGTGAGTTTCAAATGTGGTTTTGTAGGTAGAAGGTGAGAATCAACAACAAACACCTTGGTAAATGCTAGGATTTTTGTGTTGTTGATTTCCATAATACTATTGTAGGTGGAGAAGGAAGAATTTCAAGAAGTTGGAGAAAGAAGGAGACATACATGTAGATGATGTTGCCTGTAAAAAATCATTTGATTTGAATATTTATATATTTCTTCAATCTCCAAGGGTGTAATTGTAATCCTTTTAGTTTGAATGTAATTTACATATGTCACAAGAGCTATTGAGCAATAAAAGTCCATAATGTTTTGTTGATTTTTGGTGTTTATTTAATTTCTCAAATTTCTTGTTGTGTGTTTGGAGTTGTTGATAGTTGCAGGAAATCTCTTGCATTAGTGGTATCAAATCAGGTTGTTCCTAAGTTTTCAAGTAGAGTGCCAAAGAGAGGCAGTTTGTAGAAGGACCCGTGAGTTGTGGGTGTTGATAAAATGCCTCCAAGAGTAGCCCCAAGAGGTAGGGGAAGAGGTGGAGGTGGAGGTGGAGGTAGAAACCCTCCTGAAATGGAAGATTTTAGATCCCTTAGAAGGCAATTTGAGACATTGCAGGAAGAGCTACGTAGAAGAATTATGCATAAAGAAAGAGATGAGAGTGAATATGAAACTAAGAATGAGGCAATGTTCAAAGAAGAAGCACAAGATGAAATTGACTCTGGAGAAATCAGATTACTAAGATCCATTACCAAGATTGGGAAGAGACCAAAGGTGGAGGTTTCAACATTTAGTGGAAGCTTGAATCTAGAAGAACTAATAGATTGGATAAATGAAATGGAGGAGTTCTTTGAATTTGAGGAGATTTAAGACCTTGACATGGTGAAGTTTGCAAAAACTAAATTAAAGGGACATGTTACTATTTGGTGGAAAGAAATACAGATTGAAAGAGGTAGGAGAGGAAAGGAAAGGATAACAAAGTGAGATATAATGGTTGAGAATCCTAAGGGACAATTTATTCCAATAGTTTATGAGATGAAATTATTAAAGAAGATGCATGGATTGGGACAACAAGGAAAATTAGTTAAGGAATGCATTGAGGAGTTTCACACTTTTTATTATAGTGGGGCATTCAAAAGACAAGAATAAGGTAGCAAGATACATCAATGGACTGAAGCCGAGCATCCAGGAAGAACTAAGTTTGGTAAGAATTTTTAATTTGGAAGAAACTTATCAATTTTCTTTGAAAGTTGAGGAAAAGTTAAATAGAAAATTTGAGAATAAGAAAAAAGGAAAGGGTACAGCTTATATGCAAAAAAACGAGGATAAAAATCAGATTGAAGACACTAAGGAAAACAAATATGAAAGAGGTGAGAGTTTAAACCAGTCTCGAGAGAAAAATTTCAGAGGTAGTGGAAGATCAGGTAGAGGATTTGGAAGAGGATGCTTCCAAGGAACATGTTTCTAGTATGGAGAAGATGGACATAGAGCATATGATTTCCCCCATAATCAAGAAGGAATTAAAAGGACTAAAAATAATTCAAGGGTAACAAATATAAATGAAGAAGATGCAAATTCTTCACATTTAGAAGATGTAGAAAATGGAGAAGCACTTGTTATAAGAAGAACCCTAATGAACAAAGGAAAGGAATCAGATCAAAGAAATATATTATTCCAAACAAGATGTAAGTGTGAAGGTAAAGTATGTAATATTATTATTGATTTGGAAGCACATATAATTTAGTTTATGAAGAAATGGTAAATAAATTGAAGTTGAAAAGAAGAAGGCACTTGCATCCATATCAGATTGCTTGGTTACAAGGTGAAAATAAATTTTTGGTCAACGAACATTTTTTGGTAAAATTTAAGATAGGATAGTATTATGGTGAGGTAATGTGTGATATTATGCCTATGGATGTTTGACATGTTTTTTTAGGAAGACCTTGGTAATTTGATAGGTTTGCAATGCATGATGGGTATGCCAATACATCCTCCTTAAAGAAGGATGCAATCAAGCAAAATTTTAAGCCATTGAGTAATGAAGAAGGAAAGGTATGTAATAGCACTAGAATTTTTTTGATTTATGGTATTAAACAGTTAGTGAAGGAGGATGAGGATGAAGATCATTAATTACTAATGAAAGTTGCATCAATATTGATTGTATTCATGGTAGGGTGAAAGTTTCAGTGGAGAAAGAATAGGTAAAATCATATTTTTATGAAAATATCGTTGTTGATTTATGTGAGCATGGTAAGATTAGTGTAGAAGAGGATATTGCATAATTGCAAACATTGGTAGATGAACATACTACAACTCAAAGTGTGGAAGTAGATGAGCAAGTAGAAGTTGATTTTTTTGATGAAGAGATTGGTGCAAATGTAGATCTTTTGATTGATAGTTTATTGCAGGATAGGAAGGATGAATCTCTTGATTGTTTGACTAACATCAATGTGAGTGTAGAGGATAAGGTGATTGCAGCTGAAATTTTTTTTAGAAGGAAAGGAGAAAGAGGAACACAATGTTGGCAGCAATATTGGTGAGGAACAAGTTGTTACAATAGTGACAGAGAAAGAGGTAATGCATGAATTTAATGATTTTACTAAGGTAGAGGTTCTTATGATTTCCTAGAATTTCATAGTGCAGATTGGTGGGAGTTGGATTATGTGAAAACAAGGAGAAAGAAAGGAATAATGAAGGATGGAAGAGACATCGAATTGTAGGGAAAATTGAGAAAGAAGATAGAGGCCATTTTGGATAGTAGGGTGAGTAAGAGCACAAGGCATAATCAATACTTTGAGTACTTAGTAAATGGTTTGGGAGACCTATTGAAGACTTGTCTTGGTTATTGACTCAAAATTGGTTGTTAGGAGCTGAGGTTAATCATATTGTTTATCCTCTTGAGAAGTGGCGGGGTCACTTTTCCTTCTACCATGGGTGTCTGATGCAAGAGCATTTGTGGTTGCCAACCATCTTGCATAAACAATTTTGATCAATTTTGGAGTGAATTTATTTTTATTGATATTTTGGTGGACTTGAATGATTTTAAAGTCTAAAAAATAGATTTAATAAATTGGGCAATTTTGGTTTACAATTTTCATCGATAAGCGTGTCAAAAATTACATTTTAATTATTAAAATGCTAAAAATCAGATTGGGTCTGGGATTCTTGGAGGTTATGAAGTTTGAATTTTCATTTAATTTTTTATTTCTTTAGGAAAGAATGGGATTCCCATGAGGTTTTTGACTAGAAATTTGAATTTGAATTTCAAATTGGAGAATGGGAGAATAATGGTGTTGGTTGATGGAGGCCTACCTAGCAGGAAGTGGTGCAAACATGCACTAGGGAGTTAAAAAAATTTAATTGATTCAATTAATTTATTTTTCCAGTTAGGGGCATGCAGTTTGAGGTTTCTCAGCTACTGGAGTTAGTGGTTGCAGAGAACTTTTCATTCTTGACTTTATTTTGCTTTGATTTTGGTTCCAAATTTGGGAGTTGCAAGTTTGGGGGCGTGGATTTTCCTAAGAGAGAGTTTTAGATGTGGTTTTGTAGGTAGAAGGTGAAAATCAGCAGCAAACACCTTGGTGAATGCTTAGGAGTTCTGTGTTCTTGATTTCCAAAATATTGTTGTTGGTGGAAAGAATAATTACAAGAATTTGGAGAAACAAGGAGACATACCTGTAGATGATGTTGTTGCCTACAAAAAATCATTTGATTTGAATTTTTATATATTTCTTCAGTCTCCAAGGCTGCAATTGTAATCCTTTCAGTTTGAATGTAATTTGCATATGTTGCAAGTGTCATTGAGCAATAAAAATCCACAATATGTTGCTGATTTTTGGTGAAGTTTATTTAATTTTTCAGTTTGCTTATTTTTGGTTTAGATTTGCTGAGATTTGCAAGAAATATCTTGCATCACTTAACCTCATGGAATCACTCCAAATTTCTCTCCCACTATGCATAATGAAATGAAACAACAAATAATACCACTTGAAATGAATAGAACAATATTTGTCTAAAATGGTCTTTAGTTGTGTATAAGAAACATAATCAAAACCTTTGTTCAATCCCTATGATGCACATCAATAAAAAAATCATCATATACAGTGGCATTTGAATCTTACAATCCTTAGCTAGAACTTGGCACAAAGCACAATATGTGTTAACAAAATAGTCCTCAAATATGTCATAGCTAAATGGTTCATTTTCATCCTTGGTGAACTTGACTATTTTTTGTTTTGAATCTCTTCTCTTATGTTGGGGTAACCACATGACCCTATAGTTGTGCTTATCTAGAGACAATTCTATATTTAGTGCATTGAAGTTGATTGGCACATTTTTATAACATTGAGGTTGAAAACCTTGGTGATATAATTATTGTTTAAGTGTAGAAGAATACCTCCATACCTATTATTGACGATCCTATTATTTGCATCATATATTTTGGAAAAAAATCTAATGAGGTCAACATTTACAAAAACATTGGAAACAACTAGCTTTCCCAAGCCCATACACCAAAATTTTAAAATAGGTATATCTGCTAGGCTTCTCTTATAGTCATGCTCAAATAAATTCCACCCTTGTCTAGGGATAGCAACATCCTTGGCAACATCAACCTTAACAACAAATCTATCTCTAATCACCCTAATGCCATGGGCATGTTTTGATCATTTTGATGATCCAGGAATTTTTTTTAATCAAGTCTTCCTCTAGATTTATCTTAACTCCTCAAGATTTGGTAGTAGATTGTATAATTTTGTAAGTGCTACAAAATAAACTCTAGATGGTTTCCAAAGTTTTTATCTAATTAGGGTTTCTTATTAAGGGAAAATATTTTACAACTTATACTACAAACCCTAATTTATGTGACTCTAATAAATATAATAGAGAATGCAATTCATGGTAGATAGTAATTTTTATTCACCTATTTTCATGCTCATAAACCCTAATTTTGTCCTTAGAAGTCATACCAACACTTTGAAATTACTTTGCATAAATTTTTGATAGCTTTTAGCAATAATGAATTGCTTTACCTTATGCAAATCTCTATATGATGTTGGTAGGAAATAGTATTTTATTGGAAGGAAAACTCAAACGAAATTAATATTTGTATTTACCTATTTCCCAAGTGTAGGAGCATCCCGAGCAAATGTGTGATCGACATTGACAAAAAAAAACAATTTGGTTTTTTTTTTGTCTTTCTTTTCTTTCTCCATGGGTAGTTCCATTTGGTTTGGTGGTCGATTGCAAAAAGTTGAATATGCATGTTTCGTCTTCTGATGAGTTTCTCTATATGATTAAGTACCAATTTAATCAAATTCAAAATTATTATAAGAGCTAAAATGGGAAAAGTTGTGATTAAAAATTACAAAAGACCAAAAGAAAAAACGAGTTAAATATTAATGAAGAGAATGTGAAGAGACATTTTTCAAAATGTGGAGGCAAAATAGAGAATACAAAATGTAGATTGAGTTGCACAAAGGATCGCGGGGTAGAATGTGAAGGGGCATTGAAAATCAAGTGATAAAATGCAGATTTGGAGAATTAGAGGTCGCACGATAGAATGGAGGATAGAGTGGTTATGGATTCATGAGGGAAGGAATAAGACTTTTGTACATCCCAAATGAAAAAGAGTAGAGCCCACACTACCAAAAAAATATAGGTCATGGTGAGTAAGACAATATAAAAGAGAAAACATTTGCACAAACCAAGAACTTGGTAGAAAATTTTAGGATAGTAAAGGGAAATGACATGAGGATTATAATTCTTATTTATGCTTTGAATTATCAACATCATCACAAAATCCATGATGTTGAATGGAGATAAAAAAAAATGCAGGTCGGGGTGTAGGAAATCATGTGCTAGCATATATTGGAAATAAACGCAAGGAGCTAAGGGAAGCGGGAGAAACATATGAGAAATATTAGGAAGGAGTGTTTGCAAAAATTGAGGAGGTTGGTGGATCCCATGATTCAATATAAGGAGTGAGTTGAGGGAAAAAAGAGTTGAGGGAAAAAGGATCTCGCAAGGGACATATTTATTTAGGGAAAAGGCAACCACACAAGGAGGATAAGGAGATGGCATAATAAAGATATGCCAAATTGTTACCTGTATGCACTTGTAATTGATGCATAGTATGAGGGTCATGCTGGTTGAAACTTGAGGGGGGTGTTGATTAAATTCCAAACTGCAATTAAACGAAAATGTTGTAGGAATAAGAACAAGGGGTGGCACGTAGAATGGAAGCTAAGGATTGTGCTAGAAGGTAGGGAAACATGGACATGGACAAGGAGGGAAAGATCGATTGGTATTGGGTTAATGGTGATAGACTGCAATGAGAGTGTGTAGAACAAGATAGTAGCATGAAGAAGAATATTAAGCTTAATTAAGCTTAATATTCTTAGGAGCACATCTTGATCATTATCTTTCATCATCATTCTACTTATCATTGAGAATCCCATGTACATATCTTGGTAATGCGGTTGTGTCTCACCCTAGCTTGGGGGGAAAAATCTTGAACTCACTGGGGGCAATAAACTATAGGCTTAAACAAATAGACAAACAACAATATGACAATGCAGTAAACACAATGATCATAGGGAAACCCAACATTGAACAATCAAATCCTAGAAAAGGAGCATACCAATCAAACTATGATACCCATTGTTGTATGCAAACTCCACCAAATGCAATTAGTCCTCCCAACGAGACTGATGATCCATGACGTACATACAAAGCATGTACTCAAGAACTTGGTTGACATAATTTGATTGGAATTATGTCATGATGTCTTTTCCTAGGTCATACAACACCACTATTCTCCTATTGACATTCAATAAGGTCCTAGGAATCCAAATTGGATTGACTATCAGCCTCAAAGGTGAGTCAATTCTCAACAAGGAAGACCTAGGAAGGGGGGTTCTTTAAGCTTTGAAGGGTTCACCAACAAGAAAAAGGTTGGAAAAGACAAGAAATCATTCAACTCACAAAACCTAATAATGCAAGCTAAATGAATTATGAATTAATAGTAGCTATGATTCTTGATTTCACATGATTCTATTAATTATTAATGGTTTTACATGGATAAGGAGGGAAAGATCGATTGGTAGTGAGTTAATGGTGATAGACTACAATGAGAGTGTGGAGAACAAGATAGTAGCATAAAGAAGAATATGGGAGGGTGATGGGTTTGTCCATAAATTTTAAATGCATTTTTTTCGTGAAATCATACTGAATAAATATATTTGATTTTCTTTCAATTTTGAATGTAAGTTGATTAATGAACTACCGATTGAAATCAAAACATGAAATTTTTGATTTAGAGTTTATTGGTTATAGAGTCTTTTGTTCTAAAATTTAGAAAACTTGGGTTGAATTTGGGAGAGTGATTTTTTCCCTCTTCATCAAATGGTATCAGAGCCAGAGGTTATGAGCATGTAGATAGAGCATTGACTGTGAGGAAGTTCGCACCAAGACCTACAAGTGGAGGGGGGAGTGAGAAGAGTTTTGGGGGCATAAGAATATTTTTGATCGTGAGGAAGCTTATGAAAGAACTTATGGATTGAGAAAGCATGATTGGGGAGCTCAAAAGTATCATTTCAGGTGTGTGAACTCTTGAGCAGTTGAGAGCTAGAAGGCACAAGGAAAGTGATGAGGAAGTGAGAAATTACAATAGGCAAAGTGGGATATTTGTGAGGATCGAGGTATAGAAGAAAGATAGATTGCAAGCTAGGTAGTGCGGAGGCTCAAGGGTTGAGTTGCAACTAAGACATGTCATGAGGAGGGCATGTAGAGAAGAAGAGAAAGTATTTGATGGAGGAGGTCGAGCTATTGGAAATGGAGTTTTTTGTAGATTGTTCATAATCTTGAAATGTGATTCTATCACCCAACTCCACCTTTGTGAGCCCATTTTCACAAGATTTCTACTTGATTTGTCTGATGTTTGTTTTTGCTTTTCTTTCTCTATGGGAAATTCCATTTGGTTTGGTGGTTGATTGTAAAAAGTTGAATATGCATATTTTGTCTTTTGATCAGTTTCTTTATATGATTAAGTGCCAATTTAATCAAATTCAAAATTCTTATAAGAGCTAAAATGGGAAAATTCATGATTAAAAATTACAAAAGACCAAAAGAAAAAAGGAGTTGAACAATTATGAAGAGAATGTGAAGATACATTGTTCAAAATGTGGAGCTAGAATAGATGATAAAAAATTCAGATTGAGTTGCATGAAGGGTCATGGGGTAGAATGTGAAGGGGCATCAAAAATTAAGTGATAAAAATGTAGATTTGGAGAAGTAGAGGGTGCATGATAGAATGGAGGGTAGAATGGTTGTAGAGTCATGAGGGAACGAATAAGACTTTTGTGTAGCCCAAATGGAAAAGAGTAGAGCCCATGCTACCAACAAATAGAGGCCATGGTGAGTAAGTTGATATAAAAGAGAAAACATTTGCACAGACCAAGAACTTGGTAGACTGTGCTAGGATAGTGTATAGGAGAAAATTTGCACCCCTTATGAAAATTACCCTTTCACCCTTCCTCAATTTAGAAAACAAAGTCTGAAGGTGAAAATCCACATAAGCCCACTGCCTTCATTCCACTTGGCATCCATTTTGTGTGTTGGCATAGGAGTTACTATCAAGGACACCCGCGGGACGCGTAGACATATGTGCAATGCACAGACGTCCCTGATAGATTCCCATGTCTAGAGCCTGCAAAGGCGCTATATTTCCCATTGGGAGTCAAATTGTAACTCCCTCTTCGACCGACTAACTCAAATATGGATGTTTTCTTCACTCTCTCCTTCAAATTCACTATTCATTCCTTCATTTGGGGGCCCTTCTTGACTTCCTCATTCACCTCATCTCTCCAATCTCTTCACAAGCTCCAAGAAGCTTCTTCACTATCTCTTCACTCTCAAGCAACACCTTACACTTCATAGTAGCAACATCAACACTCCATCACTTCAGTAGAGAAAGTGTGGAAAGAAATACCATGACAACAGAGGCTTGAGTTCCTCTCATTTTCTCCCTCACTAGCATTGAGCGCTTTGGGAGGAGGTGGTAAGCTTTCACTCCTCTCCTCTATTATTTGGTCGAGTAGCATAACACTTTTTTGTAGTTCTTTTGTGTTTACTTCATTTCCTACTTTTCTCTCTATCTATCTGATTGTCTGTGGAGGTGGGAACACCAAAATGAGGGTTTGATTGAGGCAAACCCCTATACAACCCCAAAAACTTCTCTCTTTCTTATGTGCAAGTATTGAAGGCATTCTTGGGCTAGAAGCTTCATCACTCGCACGGTTGTAAGCACTTTCTTTCTCCTCTTTAACTCTATCATTTCTATTTCACTTCATTCTAGTTCTATTACATTCTATCATTTTCCTACATTCTAGAAGTTCTCAGAAATTATAGTAGAAGCATTCACTTTTCCATTTTTTGTGACAAACTCGCTTTCTAGTCCGTACGAGATGCCAGCGCGTCTCAGGAATGCCAACACATCGCGCTATCTTTCGGGTTCTGCCATCTCGTCCTTTGACTGAGAGCTTGTCAGTTTGTCTAGAAAATATATGTGACCTGCTCTTCCTGATTCTAGAACTCACGCCACAATCCTTTGAGGTAGTTTAGGGAATTTCACCCTGTGAGGCTATCTGAATGAAGAGAACTTGTGAGTAGTGAATCCCCCTTCTCTACATTTTGGTGAACCTGATGTGAAGAACAACATTCTTTGAAAAACTAGGAAATTATTTACTCCTACTTCATGGGGTCATAACTTTTGACTCGGTGCTCGAAATCCAATTTTGTTTGCACCATTGGAAAGGTCTTCTAGAGAACTAATTTAGTCCCTAAAATACTAGTGTCTTCAAAAATCAAATTTTAGGGATCGACGCAAGTTCTGACCTCAAATTCTGCTCTGAAGACCTTCGAAAATGCAAATTACTAGAATATAGAAAATATAAAAAAAATCAAAATGAATTTAATATCTTCTTTTATTAGTTTTGTATCTAATCTTATTCAAAATATTAATGATGTACCATTCCATGCATGTGATGGTGATTGGCTTTGCCCATGTCACTTGATATCTTTCATCCTTCTCATGAGATTCCTCTTACTTTGGAGGATATTTTGTTGCAAGACAATGAAATCATTGGTACCTTTCTAAATATTACTCTACCTTCTCTTCATTCCAATGCACTCTAATCTAGAGATGATGCATTTGTGAATGAAAAATATCCTACTCATTCCAATGCACTCTCTTCTACGGATGTTGCATTTTTGAATGATGAATTTATTATCTATTCTAATGCACTCTCCCCTAGAAATGATGCATTGGCGCATAATGAATCTCCTTCCACATTTGATCCTGTTTGGATTGATGTTGAGAATATGTCTTCAAGTAATGATTCTACTAGTTGTGATGATTTTGTAAATGTAATCTATGTCTCTGCTACCCCTCAAAGGCCTAAGAGAACGATCATTTACGTGACTCCAGCTAGTCCTTCTCCTGAAAGGGTTTGTTCTATTGATGGTGTTCCATTTGATAGTGAATCTCCTAATCCTTCTAAGGCTCCCTCTTATAGAGCGATAGCCCATACTTATGATACTAGAATGAATAAAAAACTAAGCCTTCCTCAAGCACCTAGTGATTACAATTTTATCGAGCAACCTCAAGTTACTCCAACTAAGATCTCATAATGGGACTTGCTTCAGTCTGCTCTGGTTTATCAAGGTATGCTTCAGGAAGCCTTGCAAAAGATCATCTTTCCTTCTTCCACTAGGCCGGTAGATGTTGATGCATTGATAGCTCATATTCATGTGGATTCACTGAGTATTATGTTCTATCCATAGGAACTCCCACCTCTAAAAGTACAGAAGCAAGTGGATCTTCTAATTATTATAGTTAATATTAATAAGATTGGTATTAGATGTACTCTCATTGACCTTGTTTCATCACTCAATGTATGTAGCATTGATCTATTACCTAATATTAACATTGATTCATCTTCTATTTATATTCGTGGGTTCGATAGTATTAGGAGACAAGCTCTAGGTATGATAGTATTACCTTTGCAGCTTGGACCTGTGACTATACCCACTCTTGTATATGTTATGTCAGAGAAGTTACCTTTCATAACCTCCTTCTTGGTAGACCATGGATTCATTCTATGGGTGTAGTCCCGTCTACTTTGCATAAATGTATTAATTTCATTGCTAAAAATAAAATAGTCATAGTTAAGGTTGACCTTGATGCTATTCACTTGTGTGAGATGGCAGCTACTGGTCAAGCTTCAATTGTGCCTACTCCTATTCCTTCAGTGTCTTCCAGTGTGTCGATGTTTACTCCAACAGTATCTACTACAAAGGATACTCTTGAGACAGGCATCCCTGAAGAAGATCCTTCTGAAGCCAGAAATATTAAGATTGTTCCTTCTACCTCTTCTCAAAGGAATGCATTTCTTGGTGATGATTGGGGTCCTTTAGAATTTACATATTCCTTCATTTAGGAATATAAAGTTGACCCGATCCACTTAGACCTTTTGACAACATCTTCCACACCCGCTATCACAGATGTTTTTTCTTCCATATCGCGGGATAATTTAGATGTGAACTATAATGTCCTTAGCATTGATCCTCCTTCTGAGGAAGATAATTACACTTCCGCTAAAGAGGGTAATGTTGGCAATCCTATCAAGAAGGTTGATGGTGATCCTATAGAAGAGAATTTTCCCCCTTGATGGGATAATACTCTCTATGTAGATCCCCCCTCTTCCCAAGATTTGCAAACACGTTATGGTCTTAGCTTTAATCTTGTCTCTAATTATGGCTATGAGTGTAAAGGTTATGGGTGTAATGAACAAGGCATACAATGCCCCATATAGTTTGTATCTCGTAAGCGTAAGTTGGGACTTGGTAGCTCAAATAAACAATCTGAGTAGATCCACAATTAAACATTGACATGATGTTCTCTCAACCTCATTCTCACGGATTGGTCCATCCTTCTTTATCTTCTATCTTTGTATCTTCTTCTTGTGAGAAGTCAAACTTTTCTCCATAAGAGAAAGGGTTCTTCCTGCTCCTCATCCTTTGTCTAAGTGAGAGTGTATTTTGTTGTGGCTTCTTAAAGCCTGCTTAATTACTCTTCCTCCTACACGCAAGAAGTCTCATAAACATGATAAGGAAAAACATTTTTTCTATGCATACCATCGAGTGCCTAGCCATTCCACTAGCGAATGTAAGGCCTTGAAGGATAAAATACAACAACTTCGTGACTCAGGTACCTACTGATGCACCTGCCTCTTCAAATGACAAGCAATATTGAGGTTTACCTCTACCATGTTCTAAATATCTTGCATGGTTCTCCTCCCCTCTATGCTAGGGCAGTGATAACTTGTTCTAGAGATGTGTGTCCTTTGTGAGGACCCCCTCTCTTATCTATATCTTTTAATTGAAGCGTCCCTTGAGTGGAACCTCTTCCTTTTGAAGGGTTCCCAAAGGACCTCTTTGAAATATTTTTCTCTCTAATGAATTCATTGGCGTATAGCTTGGGGGCAACCCAACTAGACCAATTTCACATCTTCGCATCTAGCCTGAGGGAAACCCGACTAGACCTACTTTACATCCTTGCATCTAGCTTGGGGGCAGCCCGACTAGAATTTACTTTTCAAATAGTGCATCCCTTGAGTAAACCCCTCTTCCTTTTGAAGGGTTCCTGAGGGACCCCTTTGAAAGTCTTCCAACTTGATGATGGTCCATGTGACTGTCTGCTTACTTGCTCTGCAGGACCAAGAACCTGTAGATCTCTTTTACTCAGTGATATAGGTCTTCCTCCTTGAGTAGGGATTGCTTTTATCACTTTTACTCAATGATATGGGTCTTCCTCCTCGAGCGGGGATTTCTTTTATCACTTTTACTTGGTGATATGGTTCATCATCCTCAAGTGGGGATTGCTTTTATCACTTTTACTCAATGATACGGGTTTTCCTCCTCGAGTGGGGATTGCTTTTATCACTCTTGCATTCATTTCTATCTTTCACTTCTCAATTGTATATACCGGATCAAAGATATAAATCTTCTTCATCCTAAGTATATGCTTTTTCTTTCTTCAACTCCATAGTTTTGTAGAGCTATGAAGTCCTTTTCTTGTCCTGCACTCTCTAGTTCGCCAAATTGTGGTTTGCTTCCTTGATGGTTGAGGTATACATTTCTAACTCTACTACTTGTGATCTAGTTTACCGAAGCACTCATTAGTATTTCTACTTGCTAAAGTGGGGGAAGAGTGTATAGGATGAATTTTCACCCCTTAGGAAAATTCCCCTTTCACCCTTCCTCACTTTAGAAAACCAAGTCTGAAGGCGAAAATCCACATAAGCCCACTGCCTTCGTTCCAATTGGCATCTATTTTGTGCATCGGTAGAGGATTTATTGTCGAGGACACCCACACGATGCATAGACGTCCACACAGTGCGCAGACGTCCCTAACAGATTCCCACGTCTAGAGCCTGCAAAGGTGTTACATTTCCCATTGGGAGTCGACTTCTAACCCCCTCTTCAACCAATCGACCCGAATATAGTTGTTTTCCTCACTCTCTCCTTCAAATTCACTATTCATTCCTTCATTTGGGGGCCTTGTTTAACTTCCTCATTCACCTCATCTCTCCAATCTCTTTACAAGCTCCAAGCAACTTCTTCACTATCTCTTCACTCTCAAGCAACACCTTACGCTTCATAGTAGCAACATCAACACTCCATCACTTCAGTAGAGCAAGTGTGGAAATAAATACCATGACAACAGAGGCTTGAGTTCCTCTCATTTTCCCCCCACTAGCCTTGAGCTCTTTGGGCAGAGGTGGTAAGATTTCACTCCTCTCCTCTATTATTTGGTCGAGTAGCATAACACTCTTTTGTAGTGCTTTTGTGTTTACTTCATTTCCTAATTTTCTCTCTATCTATCTGGTTGTCCATGGAGGTGGGAACACTAAAATGGGGGTTTGACTAAGGAAAACCCCTATACAGCCCCAACAATTTCTCTCTTTCTTGTGTGCAGGTATTGAAGACATTCTCGGGCTGGAAGCTTCATCACTCGCATGATTGTAAGCACTTTATTTCTCCTCTTTAACTCTATCATTTCTATTTCACTTCATTCAAGTTCTATTACATTCTGTCATTTTCCTATATTCTAGAATTCTCAGAAATTAGAGTAGAAGCATTCACTTTGCCATTTTTTGTGACAAACTCTCTTTTTGGTCTGTACTTGATGCCAGCATGTCGCACTATCGTCCAGGTTCTGCATTGTCATCCTTTGGTTGAGAGATTGCAAGTTTGTCCAAAATATCTTTGTGACCTACTCTTCCTGATTCTAAAACTCTCGTCACTATCCTTTGAGGTAGTTTAGGGTATTTTTCCCCATGAGGCTCTCTAAATGAAGATAAATCGTGAGTGGCGAACCCCCCTTCTCTACAAATAGTAAAGGGTGATGACATGAGGATTATAAATCTTGTTTATGCTTTGAATTATCAACATCATCACAAAATGCATGATGTTGAATGGATTTAAAATAAATGCAGGCTGGGGTGTGGGAAATAGGGTGCTAACATGTATTGGGAATAGACACAAGGAGAGATTGAACAAGCCGCAAGGAGCTAAGGGCAATGGGAGAAACATATGAGCAGGATTAGGGAGGAGTGTTCACATAGATTGAGGAGGTTGGTAGATCCCATTATTCAATATAAAGGCCACACATGTTAAGCTATGAAGAGGTTGATTTAGAGGTAAGTGAGTTGAGGGAAAAGGCAACCGCAAAAGGAGGATAAGAAGATGGAATAATAATAATATGAAAAACTATTACCTGTATGCACTTGTAATTGATGCATAGTATGAGGGTCGTACTATTTGAAACCTAAGTGAGGCGCCGATTAAATTCTAGACTACTGATGTTCGAGATGGTGAAATTTATGTCGAGTAAAATCATTTCAAAGAAGTTAAGGTATGGATAGATGAAAAAAAGAGGATGCCCCAACCACTTAAAGAAGTGAGGATTATGATGAATAAGGGAAAGGGATGATAGAAGAATATGATGATGCAAAAGATATGAAGAAATGGGATGATGATATAGGATATGATAATGATGATGATTACCCCTCGAGAGGATAGGTGGGTTGCATAAACAAAGATATTCTCTTGAAATGAATGAAATGATAAAGGACCGATAAGATGAATGATACAAGATAAGAAGTAGATGAAAAATAAAAATGACACACTATGCTGCAATAAAATGAGCAATCATATGTTTGATATAGCACTAGATGTTATGCACCAAGGTATAAGGACCAAGGTGATGATGTGTCTTATGCCCCAACATAATACAACCTTGTCTAGATACAAGATATGAATATTAACTGGGAGTGATTCAGATTTGATGCAAATTAAAATTAAAATTTGATAACACACACAAGCAAGCAAGCATGCACAAATGATAAAA
Organism: Sequoiadendron giganteum; assembly: GCA_007115665.2. Classification (NCBI taxonomy): domain Eukaryota; kingdom Viridiplantae; phylum Streptophyta; class Pinopsida; order Cupressales; family Cupressaceae; genus Sequoiadendron; species Sequoiadendron giganteum. The sequence goes on along the minus strand of CM021109.1, from coordinate 488,126,722 downwards.
AAAAAAACAAGGTATTGCCCTAGTCAAGCTATAAACCGATGATTAATTGATTGATTGATGATGATGATGATGATGATAGTGTTGTCATTGTGGGGAACGATATATCCCTAGATCAACACAAGGATGATTGATTGATTGATTGATTGATGATGATGATAGTGTTGTTATTGTAGGGAACGATATATCCCTAGATCAACACAAGGATGATTGATTGATTGGGTTTACAACAAGATTAGGATCAAGACCGAAGTGTGATCGGATAATTTGACTTGATTGATTAGCTTGGTTGGTATGGATTAAGGATTGACTTGCATTTGGATTATTTTTTGGAATGATCAAAGATCCTGGATTTGAAGATTTGGTTGATGATTGATGAATGAAATTGAGGAATGATTTACTTGGAATGATTTTGATTAATTGGATTGATGGAGAAATTATTTAATTTGATGATAATGATTGGATTGATTAGAACAATGAATTTGATTAGAAGAAGTGGTTTGATTGATTTTATTGCTTGGATTTTTGAAATGTTTTGAATTTTTTGGATTTTTGAAATTATTTGATTTTTTGGATTTTTGGAATATTTTGATTTTTTTTGGATTTTTGAAATGTTTTGATTTTTTTGGATTTTTTTTCAAGACCTTTTTCAATTTTTTTGCATTTTTTTCAAGAATTTTTTGAAATGTTTTGAGATGTCAATGGATGAAAATTTGGGTAGCCTTTGTGCTAGATACCAATGACAAGGGAAAACCAAGTCTCGGTGCAAGGAGATAAAGGGGATTGATGGATGAAAGGGTGGGTGATAGGATAAAAGGCTCATGATATATGGATGGATAAAAAATGATAGGTCATAGTGAATGAAATGGATGTATGCATCATAAGAGGGCAAGGATGTGATCTCCAAAGACTATGTCGCATAGGAATAACATGCCCCATTCTAGGTACAATACTTAGGATTCTTCATGACAAAGCTTATGACACTACGATAATGATAGGCTTGTTTGGAAGGATGAGGTATATCAAAATATATCCAAACCATGTTTAAACATTTTTCCCCATATTTTTATCAAGATCAAAAAGAGGAAGAGAGGATGAATGGACTCAATATGATAAGTATATGGATATGATGGCCAAGGATGATAAGATAGGAGATGGTAAGATATGATAAAAAATGATATGGTAGGATGAGACAACATGCCCCCGAGTGTAAGTGACATAGAAGATCAACCTACACATGACACCTTTTTGCCAGGTTTTCATCATGGTACTTATCGAATGCACCTGTTTACTAGGTTTTCACCGTTGGATGAAGGGATTTCTCTTTTCTTTTCTTTTTTGACTTTTTTTTTTGGATAAGAGAAGGGGAATATGGATAGGAGGTACTCAAGTTTATAGTTCCATGAAAGATGATAGTCCCACTAGAGATGGATTTCATCGCATGGACCATGTCAAATGTCATTATGCTCATAGATGTTGGTAAGGGATGACATGAAAGGTAGATGGAGTAGGTAGATGATGGATTATGATGTGGATTATGGAGGGATCGGTGGATTATGATATGGATTATGTAGGGAAGATGGATGGGAGGCTTAGCCAAAAGCATGGACCATAGGAATGTGATGGGGGAGATATGTAGGATAATGAGTGAAGGGTGAGGAGATGAAGGTATGTGAAATTTTTGTGAAATAGAATGGAACCATGACCAATGGCTGCACACACTGTGATAAACGTTGAAGTTTTTGATGTGGAGGGGGTGTAGGAAGCAATGGAGATGGTTGCTTAGGAGATGGGTAATGAAGTTCTTTAGGTACCCACATAGACTTAATATTTTTATGACTTTTGTTTTGCTTGTGGGATGGAATATGAGATTTTTGAATACAGTGGGAATGTGAGGTGAAAGTGGATGGTTGGGATTTTTGAGATGTAGATGCCTCATTTGACTTGTTTTCTTTTTTCTTAGGTACCAAAACCATTTTTCTTTTAGACTTTACCTTTGAAGGTACGGGCTTATATTGCTTTTTGGATGGATTTTTCTTTGATTCTTTGATTTTGTGTCCTAGGGCATAAGGAACCTTCATATTTTTTTCTTTATAGATAGAGGCATCAAAATTTTTGCTTTTGAATCCCATGGGTATGGTGGAATGAGTGGAAGCTTTATGTTTAGACAATGTGTGCATTGATTGGTCATGATTAGGATTTTTAGAGGATTTATGGATAGGTGGATAAGGGGATTGGATAATGGGGATATTAGGTGTTGGGAGTAGTGGAGGTAGATTAGATGAAGGGATATTAGGAGTTGGAAGAAATGGTGGAAAATTTGATGGTGGAAGATGTACGGTCACATGCTTTTGACATTTGTAAGATGATGGAGGAGGGATGGCAACATATGTTCTAGGCATATGATAGGATTTATGGTGGAAAGAGGACTTAGGATGGGTGGAGGAAGTACCAACATATTTAGATTGGTGTTCTTGTGGTGTATATCCAAGGCCATAAGAGCGTGGAGGGACCTTGACATGGATGGGCTCCAAAACACCTTGTTCATGAAGGCCTAAACCTTTACCTTAATAGTTCATGTTCTGAAGCATGTGATGGACAATGGGACTAGGTGTGTTTTGGACACTAGACTTGAGCTCATTATTATATGAAGAAGGTGAAGTGGATAAAGGTTGTTTTTCTAAGGAGGAACATTCATGAATAAAGATGGATAGACCAATATGACATGCCGATGGATTTGAAATGGGGTTGATAGTGGATGTGGAAGGATCATTAGGATCTTGATTATGCTCATTTAGATTCACACTATTGGTTTGATCTTCTACATTTACTTGGGAGGCATGTGTCTCAACATGACAAGTGGATAATTTGAGATCATGGATAGGACTAGGTAGGGGGTCTATAGGAGAAATGGAGGTTTCTTACTCATGGATAGGTGAAGTAATAGGCTCTTGACCATGGAATGTATAGAGTTGGCTAAGGGGATATTCATAGTCTTCTTGATCATAGGTAGGATCTAGATCATAGAGGGAAGCTTCATCATGAATAGGACCAAGTATGTTATGATTGGGATCATTAGAAAGGCGTAGATCTTGATTGGAATGAGAGGTTAATGTTTCCTCATTCTTAGGATAATGCTCTTGACATAGCTCTTGGGTTTGAGTGAAAATGGAAGTGGAAGACTCTAGAAGAGGCTTGGCATGCTCTTTATGATCAATAACATGAGGGCATGATGGTATTTGACTTAGACATATAAGATCAATAGGTTGTGGACCACATGATGGAGTTGGAAGAATAGACATGACATTCAAAGGTTCGTTGGTAGGCTCATTAATGGGTGCTTGACATGGGGATCATCTATTTCATGCTAGTAGTCTTTGGAGAAAACTGTTAAAGGATTCTTTGGTCGATGGATTAGAGCTTGAGAATTTGGATGGTGGTGTTGGTGTAGGACTAGTGTGATTTGAGATAGGCATTTTATTAGATGGAGATGGAGGACTAGTAAATGGAATGGTGTATGATTCCAAACTTAGGGTGGTATTTCCCTTGTCAATAGTATCATTAAGGTGACCTAAGATTTCAACAAAGTTTTCATCATCACTTAGATCTACAAAGTTTTCATCATCACTAGGAGCAAATTTTGACCCACCTTGGAGGATATATGGTTTTGGATTATCTTCATTATTAGGTGAAGGGGCTTCTCTAAGTATGAACCTGGGCTTGTGACTAAGATCATTAAGGATTAGGACCATTTTAGCAAGTGCTTCCTTAGGATTAAGGCAATGATGATGTGGAATGATTAGATTGGATGACTTGGATTGATTAGGATGAAATTGATTAGAATTCAATTAGAAAAAGGGTGATTAGAATGATATGTTTATGTGTTTGTGTTTATAGCTTGATATGGAAATTTGCAAACAAATGATTACACATGTACACACATGAATCACACATGCAAAACACATAAACAAGTTTTAATTTGAAATTATGAATGTGATGATTAAGCATGCACTTGAAGAAGACACATCAACAAGTCCTAGAACTAGTCAAGCGGGTATGGCCAATTAGGTCTTAATCTAGGATGCATAAGAGACTAGGGATAATTTGAAAGAAAAATCCTTCCACACAATCGGGAGAAAGGGGTAACCCACCCTTCACCTTCACTTCCCAAAGGTATAAATTTCTTTGGGGCTTAGCCAAGAGTGACAAGATTTTATCTCTCAAAGAAGCATGTTTTTCAATTCACACCTTGATTGAGGTCATCCCTAGGGGTGATGAAATCCCCTAGCAAGCCTCCTATGAAGGGTTTGAAAAAATCGAATCAAGTGAGGTGTTTTTGAACACACACACATTTGATTCACACTCGCAATTATTACTTTTCCTTAAAAAAATTGAAATGTGTGTAAAACAATTCAAACACTTGTTATTTTTAACCCAAATTCAAAATGTATGATGGAAGACAATGGTTCTTTTTAAGTCCAATTTCAAAGTGTGATTGCAAACAAAATGTTCATTTTAAAGCTCCAAATTCAAGTGTTTTGCAAACATAATTGATTAATTAAATGAGAGATAAAGATAATAGAATGAGTGCACCCAACGATTTTCGCTTTCTAATTTGATGTGTATGACTGATATTGCTGCTACTACAGCTCCTTATGATCACCTGAAAAATAAAAAAACTAATATTATAATGCAGCCAAAACAAAAAGTTCATCAAAAAAATTCAATTTCAGATACACGTTTTTAACATAACCGAATTATATTCGATTATTTGAAGATGTTATTGATCTGAAAAATAAAAACTCAAAGAAGGAACCCTTGCTAATTTTTTGAGATTTTTCCATAAATGTAAAGAAGTTAGAAAAATTCTTTGTTTTGCACTGAGAAACACAGATTTGTGAAAAACATACAAAAACTAAAGATCGGCTTATTTAGAACTTCATTTAGCATCAAAATAAAATCTATAAAAAACAAACCCCTATTAAAATTGCAAGAGATTTCCAGAAATGTAAACTTTTCTGAAAAATTCGCCAATGTGCATCCAAAAAAGGAATTTTATGGAAAAACATTAAATCACAATAAATCCTACAAAAATATTGATAAACCCTCAATATTTTTACTGTAGTCCCTTGAGATGTTTAAGTTTTTTGTGAAAATCTTGTAGAGAAATGTCTAGCCGTTGGGAAGATATGATGAAATTTGTAAAATCTGGGGTTTTGTCCAAAAACTGACAGATTTGCAATAAAAAGTTAATGAAACCTACAAAAAAAATAAGGTAGATCAAAGGATTCATGTCAGGTTCACCAATGTAAGTTAGGATAAAAATATCCCACACACATTCACCAATGTAGTTAGGGAAAATCAGATATAAAACTAAAACAACAAGATATGAAAACCCTAACAAGCACAATAGAGCACACACTAGCATGAAAATCAAAACAAGAAAGCAAAGAAAACCGATTTCCAAGCTAGATTTGATTTATCTCCATTGCTCTTCTCCACCTACATGAGAATGCAAGATTTTGAAGGTTTGATTGTTGATAAGTTGATTGCTCATTTTTGCAGCATAACGATAAGATGAAAGATCACACCTAGTAACTTGCAACATCTCAAACTTGCAACATCATAAAAGATGCGAGAGAAGGAAATGCCATTATCCCACATTGTTGGGTTAAATGTTATGGATGAGAATGAAAGTTAGGGAAAACATATTAGAGAAAAATGCATAAACAAATTATAATGAAAAACCCTAACAAGCACAATAGAGCACAAACTAGTATGAAAATAAAATAAGAAAGCAAAGAAAACCGATCTCCAAGCTAGATTTTATTTATCTCCATTGTTCTTCTCCACCTGCATGAGAATGCACGATTTTGAAGTTTTGATTGTTGATTGCTCAACTTCACAACATAACATTAAGATGAAAGATGATAGAAGAAGATAAATAGATAGATAGATGAGAAGATTGGAGGAAATTTGGGCAGAGTAAGGATGCTAGAAAAAAATTCTCCAAATGGCTTGTGAAGGTTTGATTTATAGGAAAGAGTTGATATGATTTGATGGCCAAGATTAAAAGTCAAATTTGTGATATGTATGGCTAGGATCAAAAGTTTATTTTAGTGTCTATGATGCACATTAAGTGGATTATGACATGAGACCAAAATTAGGATGTGAGGAAATAAGTGGGATTATATTCTTTATTTTGGAAGAAAATATGCTTATGGCGCACAATGAATGGGGGTAAATATAGGATGTGAGTGGGAATTTCATAATTTAAATAGTAAAATTATTTAAATTATGTGTGCATGTGAAGAGTTGTAGTCATGTGACACATGTTGCAATGTGACAATAAGTGAGGGATTAATTCAAATATTTAATTTGAATTATTTTGAGACATGTGAAGGGGGAATTAATTAAATAAATGAGATTTATTTAATTAATTGGGAAGGTGATTAAGTGGAATAAATGGGATAAGTGGGATAATGTAATGGCCTAGGGTAAAATATTACAAGATGTTTTACAAGGTCTTGTATCGACTAGGTAATGTTATGACATGGACAATTTTGGGTGTCTACAACTACAATTAAAAGAAAGTGGTGTGGGAGTACAAACGAGGGGTGCCACACATAATGGAAGCTAAGGATTGTGCTAGAAGGTAGGGTAGTGTGTATATGGACAAGGAGGGAAAGATTGAGTGGTAGTGGGTTAATGGTGATAGATTGTGATGAGTGTGGAGAACAAGATAGTAGCATGAAGAATAATATGGGAGGGTAATGGGTTTATCCACAAATTGTAAATGCATTTATTTTCATGAAATCATACTAAATAAATATACTTGATTTATTTTCAATTTCCAATGTAAGTTGATTAATGAAGTACCAATTGAAATCGACGCATGCAATCTTCGATTTAGAGTATCATTTATAAAGTCTTTTTTAATTTGAAATTTAGCAAACTTGGGTTAAATTCAGGAGAGTGTTTTCTTCTCTCTTCATCACCAAGTTTGAATAATAACCCTCTATGAAAATATGGCATGGTCAATCAACAGTTATCGCTTCCGCTTAATAGATCAAAAAATATATTTAAATTTTTTTATTTGAAGGTGTGATGCATTACACCCATGTGCAACAACTAGGAGATGCCAAGTGTTGAATGGTTGCAAACTTGAACAAGCCCATGGACACATGGAGGAAGAGGACATCAACACATTTTTTAGTAGCTTTGAGTGGATGAAATTTTTGATGAACTAAGAAATTGCAATAAATATGAAAAATCCACTTGTAAAGAGCTTTTGTCTTTAATAAAATGCACTATTACAATTTTGGGTAGTTTTTCCAAATAGAACTTGTGACATGAAAAGAGAATCTACTCTAATGAGGTGAACACATGTATTGTGCTATCAAGTAATTGCATTTTGAGAAGAGTGTGATGACCATGAAATTGCAATGCAAAGGAGAGTTGCAGCCAAATAAGGGGTTAACATATGGCATTATATAGTAGTGTCACGACTTTCATTTGTAATATAAGACATTAAACTACGATATATTAATCAGACACGACACAATTAGAAGATAACACCTAGTTTGACAACAAGGACCACTTAAGTAGACAATTAAAAGGTAACATAAATACTTTTTATGAACATGTTGGATAATTGTTAATAAATGGTTGTCAGGGAATGGGGTTGATCAATGAATGAACACAAAGGCATTAGACAATCACTTAAGTTATTTTGGATGAGCTACAACAAGTCAATGCAAAAATAGAAGAAAAATAACAATGCCATAGGAACACCTTAGGGTTTTAAAATAAACGATAGTTGTCCAAAGTTTTTAGTAGTTCTATACCCACTATCACAATCCGACCAAGTTGCCAAAACTTTCTAAAACCTTGATATATATTTTTGGACTAAAACAAAAAATGAAATTTATATATGTCATATGTTATATAATATTATACATTATCTAAGTTTTAGTACACATAACAAGTTATTAGGTTTTAAATTTTATTTGGCAGTAATCAATTTTGTTTATTGTTTGAGTAATTTGTAAGTTTAGCTATGCATCGGTTTTTAGAGGAAATTTTATAACCATTTTGAATCATGACTAGGCTTTCCTAACTTTACTGAAATTTGATGAAGTATTTAGAACCATTGTGACACATAAGACAAATAATACATGCCATATGCACATTTTCCAATCTAATTCTGTTTTAAATATTTTTAGACTACTTTTTTTCAAAAATAAGAAATTCAATTACAAATTAAAAAAAAGTGATATTTTTAAACTACTTGAAAAAAATAAAATTATGCTACATTATTAATACCCAAACCCTAAACAATAATTTTAAACACCTACAAAATCCTTTTTTTTTTAAAACTCAATTATCATTTAAAAACTCAAACAATACAAAAATTAAAATATAAACCTATAAAATCCTTAAATTAAAAATTAAAAATTGGTGTTTTCAAAGCCACCACAAATGCATCATATTCTCCAACTTTTCTTAAAAAAAACTCACTCCACTCTATTTGCTGGAATAAATAATTACATACATAAATGTTTTAAAATCCCCAAAAGTGAACGTTTGTTGAAAAATGAGTCCTCAGACTTATTATTAGGATAACGTGCAATCTATTTGCAATTGTCTCAACCTCCCCTTATTTTGTATATAGCATTTGTAGGTGAAGTAAGGTGGCACTCTTTCTAATGTCTAATATAAAAGTGTATTTATTTTTTAATTTTTAATATTTTAATTTTAATATGAGAGTCAAATTTAATGGCAACTACAACGAAAATGATGTATTATTTCAAGATCCATGAAGTAGATGACTTTAATTTTTTTAATTTGACCATCTAATAGCTCTACATAGAAAAAGATTTTCATTTGATATTTTATTTAGTATTAGTAAGGGTTGTTAATAGTTAGTTCATATTGTTGTGAAATGTTTGGAAATTTGTTTATAATTTATTATTAATATTTAATGAAAGTTAAATAAATATATTATAAATGTTAAAAAATTATGTGTTGATATTGGATTAAAATATAATATTAAATAATGTAGTATATTTAGAATATTGAAGTATATATTTTGTTTGGATAGGAGAAATAGAGCTATCAATTTATAATTTAAAGTTATTTTTTCTTGCATTCATTGTATATTTTAGATATTAAACATTAGATTTAGTCAAAGATGTATGACCTAGATTTCTGCTTGGAGATTAAATGCTAATAGTTGCACAAATTACAATGATTAACTAACAAACAATCTAAATCACAACAAAGAACGAATAAGTAAACATAATGAATAACTAAACAAATTAATTGAAAATATCTCATCGAATATACGTTCACTCCGAATTATCTCGATTGCTCTTCTCCATTTTGTTGTTTCAGTATTCTTGCCCTCAGATTTTTCAGTATTGATGCAAGCATAACTTCGTTGAATGTCCAAGCAAAATATCGAAGATAAGTTTCTTCTCAAAAGTGTATGATTTCGGGAGGAGGAATAATGATTCTGACAAACCATTTTATAGATTTTGGGTTTTCGAATGATCAGCTCAGATTCAAAGAGAGATTGATGGATGAGATTGATGAATGTCATGCGATGTGAGTTATGTGTCAGATAGAACATGAGTTAGAACATGAGTCAGAAAATACTGCAGGATAAAGATTAAGTTAGAACAAGAACTTAATCTTGTGTCAAGACTATTTGAAAATAGAAAGAACAAGAGTTCTCGATCTTAATCTTTAGTTAAGAGTCTTTGAAAAGTAGAAGAAATAGACTTTGAATGTCAAAGACAAAGTTAGAACCCGAAGATGAAGAATGCATTTGAATGCAAACATGAGTTAATTAATTAAATAAAGATATTTAATTAATAAACACATCATGCATATGAGTTAGAACTAGTTAATTGACTAGTTGTGGCAGAGAGTCCTCTCGAAGAGACAAGATCACATGTTGAATCCAGAGATAACTGAAGAACTAAAAATAGATCTTGAGTCAGAAGGTGAGTGAATGATTAGTTAACTGATTGATAGAAGAATGTGACATAAATAAATAAATATGAATAAAATTTTAATTTAATTCAACATTCGAAAGAGAAATTTAATTAAATAAATAAAGATCATTTATTTAATTTGACTATTATAAAGGTGGAGTTGAATAAATTAAATAATAAATATTTAATTATAGATAAAGGGGGTTAAATTAATAATTAAATAATAAATATTTAATTATGGTTGAAGTATGACAAAGGGGTAATTAAATAATAAATTATTTAATTAAGAAGGAAGAATTAATTAGTTAGCGACATAATTAAATAACTATGATTTATTTAATTAATCAAGTTGAATAAAGGAATTAATGAATTAGTGAATTAATTAAAAAGGGGTATTTAATTAATAGAGGAAATGTGTGTTAGAAAGAGTAATTAAATAATTAACATTATTTAATCATGACCATGGATAATAGAAAATTTTGTTAAAAGTGGTGTTCGCAGGCCTAGACCAAATTTTCGGTGTCTATAGTTTGCCCCTCTTTGATACAATGTTGTTTCAACGTTGTGTCAAAGAAAAATATGCCCTGATCATGCCCCAACATGAAATAGGTTAGGGTATGCCCCCTCAAGAAAATTGACAATTTTTGAAATAATTTCAAAAAAATTAAAGAAATGTTCCCAATAAGTCAATTTGACAGTTAGAAATTCTATGGAGTTGATGAAATTGAAATTGGATGTGATATGAACATGTACGGGTCCTTTGAAGTTGAAAGGTTAAGCAGCTAATAGACAAGGTCAGAAGAAATGCCACCCAAACCCTAGCTATAAATAAGAATTAGGTTGAAAGCCAATTCATTTGCACTCGGAAGAGTTTGGAAAACTAAGAATTTGCTTTGACTAGCAGATGAAGATGGCACCCATTCCCTATGTTGCACATCTGGATCCAGACCTTCAGGCAGCTAGCTGACACAGGACCACTAGTATGTACTTGAAAATGAACTCTTGAAATCTATTTTTGCACATATTTTTAGGCCTTTAAATTTTAATTAGCATATGTGGTCTTTTGGGATCAGCTCATATGTCGTCGTATTCGTTGCATTTGACTGTGAAACAATGCATGTGCTAAAACACGCTTAGGCTAGGTTAGGCATTTTAGGGAATAAACACATTTTCATTATTATGCACTGCATATGTATGTATGGGCCGCATCTGCGTTAGGAATAAATGCATGTAGGGTAGTGAACCGCATGTGCATTAGTGAAACACAATTGCATTAGGTAGACAAGCTTAGAAAATGCACTGCATTTGGTGTTTGCACCACATTTGCAGTAGGTAGAAATTGTTGTGGTAATGTCCAATGCATATGTAATATGCGACACAAATGAGTTGTCATGCAATGAATTTGTAAGAATGCACCGCATTTGTTAAAGTGAGCCGCATTTGGCTAGTAAATTTTTTTTAAAAATTTTCTAAGGAAAAACGTTTGAAAATATTGACATCGTGGTTGAAATGCAAGTTGTATTGGATCCTATATATACGTGGGAGACATATCTTGACACTTTCGATCTGAGAGATCATCTGAGTAGTGCAAAGATACGACTCTTGTGGAGACTTGGTTTGCGTCATTGTCTTTCGATGCCCACTATTCGAGCGAACACAGGGATGCTCACCATGTTGTGTGAGCAATGGCACTTCGAGACATCTTCATCTCATATGTCAACTGGGGAGGCGACTGTCACATTGGAGGATGTGTACAGGATACTTAGACTGTCGAGTAGAGGAGAGTGGGTGATGTACGATACCCAACGTGGATTGACCGAGATAGCTAGATTTTATCAGGTCGACGATATCAATAGGCTTGAAATTGAGCATTATGAGATCAGATGGCCGGTGTTGGCGGATAGATATGTGAGGATTGACTGTATAATATGTACACTGATAGGTGGGATAGTATTATAAGATCAACGAGGTCATGGTTTTCCTGTTGGATGGGGAGAGATGTTGGTGGGTATGCTAGAGAGAGAGATTGTGTATGCCTAGGGTCCATGTCTATTAGGGATGTTATATTTCCATTTACATGATATTCCATACAGAGACGCACAGTCGATGAATTATGGGACCATTATGTTGATGGTTTGGGCATGGGAGAGGATAGTTGTTTTTCGTCCTCTGGTTACTGTAGAGCGACGGGAGAGATCTATGTAGGTTTTCCATTACATGGGAAACATCACTCAGAGCCATGTGGGGGATACCAGATATTGGAGACATGCACTTGACATTCTAGATCAGTTCACTTGGAGACCATATTTGGACTATGAGTAGTGGTCTGATGAGGATAGACATTTGTTGTATTGCAAATAGACACAATATCTGATTGGGACGAGTGTTTTGAGTGTGCACATCATAGGGAGAAACTTTCCAGATAGGGTTTTGAGAAAATTCGGCGAGGTGTAGGATGAGCCTCAGAGTAGAGCAGAGTTTGTTTGTTCTTCTAGATAGATGCCATATTGGGGGCCCATGATTCTTGTTGCTACCATAGAGGAAAAGATACATGTGTTACAGCCAGTACAGTGGGGATGGAGAGACGGAGCAAAAGATCCAAGGATGACAATTGCATATGACGCATGGTGGGTGGATCATCATCTAATTCCATACATCGATCTAAATCAGCTGGCACCAGTTGAGAGACGAGGCACAAGGCCGCGAGTATGGCTGAGAGGTAGAGGTGGCAGAGTTGGAGGGAGGGGTGATGATGGTAGAGGCGCTAGGCAAGGACAGAGACGGCAGAGAGGAGGTCGAGTAGGTGGACTTTCACCTATCTGAGAGGCAGTGGTAGAGGATGTACCGATGTTGGACATCGAAGGTGGATTTGATGTACAAGGTGGAGATGAGCCTACTACAAAGGAGGCGGTTGTAGAGGAATTAGCCAATGTGGATATTGGGGGAGAGGATACCGTAGAGGATGTGGATATGGATATGGATATAGACCCTCTAGGTATTTTGGCAGGATATGGGAGGATGATGTTGAGGAGGAGGCACCTATGGAGGAGCAGGAGAGAGAGCTCAAAGATCGGATTATGGAGGGGAGACGAGAGGATGATGCCCCTAGGGATGGTGATAGGGAGGCCATGGAGGAGAGACTGAGACTGATGACAACAGAGCTTGATGCTATGTGAATAGAGAGAAACAATTCCCATGCAAAGAGAGACAGTGTCTGCGTAGAGAGAGACAGTGTCCGTGCAGAGAGAGACAATATCCGTGTAGAGAGAGATAGTGCACTCATTGAGAGGGATTAGGCCATAGCTCGAAGACAGGAGACCGAGTAGCAATTTACAGAGGTCAGACATCTAGTCAGTGGGTCTTCATCTGATGGCATGGTATGGGATTTAGTTAGAGTCTTAGAGAGAGTGTCATATTATAGGGACTTATATGATTCTTTGGTACCAACAGAGAGACGAGCTCCTAGCTTCTCAGAGGTTTGCAGCCATAGATCACAGAGGAGTCATACCAGGACACAGAGTATAGAGGGTGTTTTAGTACCACCGAGCACAAGTCCGTATGACAGGCCTTCCACCTCACAAAGAGCACCTTTGAGGCAATTTCCACCACCTTCACCATGGAACGATAGTGGCAGTGGGACACAATGATATCTTGTTATATATGTAGACACTATATTTTGATCAGAGAACCTGCGAGCTCATTTTTATTTATCGATACATTTTGAAATTGTACTGTGACACATTATTTTGAGCAATATATATATATATATATATATATGATTTTGGCGGCTTTTGTATAATATGCAGTTCTATTTTATGGTGATGCATTTGCTTCTATATGATTTTGTTTCCTAGATGATGTATGTATATGTGTTATGAATGAATTTTTCTACATGTGATGAGTTTATGCATTTTTTGATGTTATGGATGTCATTGTTTACTTATGATAATGGATATAATGCATGGATATGATGTTATGTATATGTGATGGTGAAATTTACATGTGTAGTTTTTCCATTATGTATGTGGATGGGATACCTATTATGCAATGATTTCATAAATATGTTCCTATATGTTTGAAATGCAATGTAACTATATGAAATATTTATAAAATGTATGGAAATACAGATTATCTAATGTTTTTGTTGTGTCACAAGAATTTATCATTATGTCGGAGAAGAAATGTTAGCATGAATGAATTTAGAACGTTAGTAAGAAATAACGAAGGTTGATTGATTGAAAAACATATGATCTTTGATATTGTGCCAAGTATGATATGCTTTCTTTTTATCATCATTGGGCAGGACATGACACAAATGGATAGTACACACCATGATATGAGATACACCATAGTGTACAAAGTCATTCATCTGTGAAAAACATAAAGTCGTAGACAAGGAGTGTCTTAACTCATACCAAGGACAAGATTGCCCCAGTCATTTTGTCTTAACAAACCACATACAACAAACAAATAAAATACGGGTCATGAGACGCCATTGCTCCTCTAAATCCTTAATAGGACATCCTTGAGAAAACTAGTAACATGAGTCAAAAACCAATGCTAAAAAGATAGTTGATAGACAATAGCCAAAGAAAAAGAGTCCTAAGACATCCTTGAGAAAGCTAGTAACCGGACTAAATTCACAAATTGATAAAAAGATAAGACAAAATAAGATATAAAGTTCTAAAGCCAAATAAAAGTATTCGCCAAAAACTTGATCTTGTAGGATTGTGTGATTGTTTGATGTTTGACATAGCGTAATGTGAGGGATGACACATACCGCAATAAGACATTGAGTCTGGTTTTGATTGGGTGACTATCTGTATAAGGCATGACAAAGCCTGGTTTCAGAAAGACACGTGTCATATAAGATGTTGGAGCCTAATGACGTTGATGTAACAAGCTACATGAGACTGACAATTTGACGACATCTGTTGACAAGAAATACATATCTTGCAAAGACATAAGTTGATTGTTTTGACAATGTGTTTGATATTGACTTGATGACTGTTTGAGATGTTTCCTTGTTGTTGCATGAATTGTTTTGATTCGTAGACTGATTAAAAGTGTGTGTGTGTATTGACAGTGTAAGACATGAGGTGATACCCTAAATTACCGACCTAATGCGGTTAAATACATGCATCTAAGTGAATGATATGCAATATGTGTGATAGTGAATTGTGATAAACCCTATTGGACTGACCTAGTGTGGTCTCAAGAGCTCATCAATTGATTAGCCTTGCCTACGTTGTACACACAAAGAACTCATAGTTCAACATGACCAATGACTTTGAATGTACAAAGAGTCATGATTTTAATGTGTGTGATACATGACAAACCTAGACAAACAGACCTAATGCCTCGAGGGCACATCAATTGACGGCCTTACCTATGTCCCAGTCGCAAAGGCAATGTAGTTTGACTATGTCTACGAATAACTTAGCATGATTGAATTGACATGACTGACTTGACATGGCTAACACTAATTTTGGGATTTTCTGGCATGTTTTGATTTTTTTGTGTTTTTGAAGTTTTCTAATGTTTTTGGATTTTTCAAGACATTTTCCGATGGTGCAATGCTATGTACAAGGTACCATGGCATAGAACAAGGATTTTCCCCCAGTTAGGAATAAGACATGTGAGATGGGGTAGGGAATGTGATGGAATGGACGTTGGGTGTCAATCCTTTCAAGCAATGGATAAGACAACCATTTATTATGAGGGATGGTGAAAAAAAAATCTGATTGGAATGATGGTAGATGAAAGAGCAAGTTTGACTACACATGGTGCTTGTTTTCCAGGTTTTCACCATGGTACTTATCCATAGTGCCACCGAAGCGGTTTTCACTATTGGACGGATTATTTTTCTTTACTTTTTTGTTATTTTTGGTGTTACAAAGACGCCTGTTTGCCAGGTTTTCATCAAGGTAACCATTTTTTTATTTTATTTTTTTGTATTTTTCTAGTTAAGACAAAGACTCTCAGAAGCTACGCATAGAACCTTTTCAGATGGAGGCTGTTAATTGGTGACAAAAGTGGCTCTCCTTCAGGAGTAGAGAGTTGGTACACTCCTGATCCAAAAGATTTTGTGACAATATAAGGCCCTAACTAGTTAGGTTCAAACTTTCCTAGCTTTTCCCGTTTAGCTTGATTCTCAGGATTCTCCATTAAAACCAGGTCACCAATGTCAAAGTGTCTATTTAGAAATTTCCTATTATAGCTTCAATGAAGACGATTCTGATATACTTGCAAATGGTCTAGTGCTTTATGTCTTTGTTCATCCAGTAATTCTAGCTCTTGTAATTTGGATACAAATTATTCTTCATCATCAATGTGACCTTTCAAGGATACCCTCAAGGAAGGAATTTCACCTCAATAGGTAAGATAGCTCCGGATCTGAATACTAGGGAATATGAAGTGGTGCCAGTGGGAGTACAAATGCTTGTACGGTAAGCCCATAAGGTAGGATTTAGCTATAGGTGCCAGTCATGACCAGTGCCATTGACAGCCTTCCTTAGGATTCTAACAATGGTTTTATTAGATGCCTCGGCTTGGCCATTACCTTGTGGGTAATATGGGGTGGAAAAATGATGTTTGATATGGAACTCTTCACATAAATGGTGTACTTCTTGGTTTTTGAATGGGTGGCCTTTATCTGTGATTATGGATTGGGGTACACCATACTAACAAATGATATAGTTTAAGATAAACTTGGATATTTGTGTGTCGGTGATGTAGTTCATTGGAATAGCTTCGATACATTTGGTGAAGTATTCGGTGGCGGTTATGATGAATTTATGGTCGTTGGATGATGGAGGGTGTATCTTACCTATGAGGTCAAGTCCCCATTGGGTAAAAGGCCATGGTGATGTAATCAGATGAAGCTCTTATGTTGGTGCTCTTATCAAATCTCTATGTATCTGACATTATCTACATTTCTTCACAAAGATATATGAGTCTTTCTCCATTGTAGGCCAATAATAACCTAATCTCATAATCTTCTGGGCTAAAGTAGGAACACTTGAATGGGATCTACATATACCCTCATGCACCGCTCGCAAAGTTTTTTGTGCTTCTTCAGCATTGAGACATCTCATTAGGGCGTTATCTAAGGTACGTCTATACAAGGTATCTCCGATGATGGTGTATTTAGCTGACTTACGAATAAAGGTTTGGCATTGGTTATTTGACAGGTCTAGAGGTAAGGTTTGGTCAGTTAGGTAGTCAAATATGTCTTTATACCAAGGGGAAGTAGGACCAACAATTGTACACACCATCATAGAATCGGGGACCAACAACTATTCAACCAAAAACTCAAACTTAGGCACGTTACTCAAGATATCCAATAAGGAACCCACGGTTGCCATAGCATTTGTAGCCCTGTTCTGAATATGTGGTATTTGTTGAAAGGAAATATCATCAAAGTACTACTTGAAACTCTCAGCCATGCGCTTGTAGGGGGAAAGTTTCTCATCCTTAGTCTCATAATCATCATTTACTTTCCGGACTACTAGTTGATAATCACCAAAAACATGTAGACTCTTAATCTTCCATTGTGCTGGCATTTTTAATCTTGCCACTAAGGCTTCATACTCTGCTATGTTTTTGGTGCAAGGGAAAGCAATCCTGAATGATTTAGGAATGGTGTCTCCTTGAGTTGTAACAAATAGAATACCTGCTCCTGACCCACGTTGTGTATGTGACCCGTCAAAGTATAATTTCTAGTTTGTTCTAGTGTCAATGTTAAAGATAAATTAGTCAAGAAAATACACCACTAAAGGACGGTCTTCCTTCATGGTTGCATATGATAACTGATCTGCAATCACTTGTCCTTTTATATCCTTCCTCTCCACATATTGGATTTCATACTTGCTAAGTATCATAACCCATTTAGCCAATCGCCCTGTTAATGCTCCCTTTCTTAGGAGATATTCGAGGGGATCAATCTTTGCGACCAAAATTATTTGGCGATTGAGCATATAGTACCAATTTTTTTGAGTAGCAAAGACTACCACAAGACAGGCACATTCTATGTTGCTATAGTTTAATTCATATCCTACGAAGATACGACTGATGTAGTAGACTACTCTCTCATGACCTTGATCATCGTGTTGTGCGAGAAGAGCTCCTAATGCTGACTGAGTTGCTGAAATGTATAGTATCAATGGTTTTCCATCTGTAGGTGGCATTAAAACAGGTGGAGTGAGCAAGTAATCCTTGATTTTTTGGAAATCTTCCTGACATTTAGGTGTCCACACCAATGGTACTACTTTCTTGAGCAAATGTTGAAATGGGAGTATTTTGTCTGCTAGTTGTACAATGAAACATCTGATGGACTGTAATCTTCCCTGTAGTGTTCTTAGTTGACCAATGTTGACGAGAGGACGCCTTTCTATGATAGCTCTTACCTTCTCTAGATCTACTTCAGTGCCTCTTCTGGAAATGATATACCCTAAAATTTTCCCTGATCTCACTCCAAAGACACACTTCTACGGATTTAGCCTAACGTTGTAATTCTCTAGCCTCTAGAATATCTTGTCTAAAACCTTCAAATGATTTTCCCTTGTTTCTGATTTAGCTATAATTTCATCTACATAATCTTCCATGAGAGTGTGGAAAAAGTCATGGAAAATCGTAGTCATTGCCCATTGATAGGTAGCTACTGTATTCTTAAGCCCAAAAGGCATTACATTCCAACAGTATGTGCCCCATGGACACATGAAATTTTTCTTGTGTTGGTCTTCAACTGCGATTTTGATTTGGTTATACCTAGAGAAATTATCCATGAGGGATAGCATCTCGTATCCTGTTGTAAGATCTACTATCATGTCTATGTTCGACAAAGGGAATTCATCCTTAGGACATGGCTTGTTAATGTCTCTAAAGTTTGTGCAAATGCAGATGCCCCCAGTTGGTTTAGTCACTGGCACAAGATTTGAAATCTAGTCTACATAGTCTATAGTTCTTATAAATCCAACATCCAAGAGTTTCTTAAGTTCTGCCTTGACCAGTAGAGCAATCTGTGGATGCATTTTCCTTAGATTCTGTTTGACTAGCTTAATACCTACATGTAATGGTATATGGTGCAATATAAGGTATGGATCCAGCCTAGGCATGTCAGCATATGACCATGCAAAGTTTATCTCTTTTTGCGAAGAATTCCTTAAACTCGGGTTGTTCTACCTATGTCAATGATGCTGCAAAGTATATGTGTCGAGGGTTTCCTTCTGTATTTATGTTGACTGCAATAGACTCTTCTACTAGAATCGGTGACTTTTCTTGTTCAATGGGGAGAATATTTAAACCTCTATCCTTGGGTGCCTCAGGGAGGTTTTTTCCCTCGGATAGGTCCTTTATTTTGAATATTTCTTCGTCCAAAGGCGCCTTTCGGTTTTCACCTAGGGACACATCATTTTTCTCATTTTCATCATTTTTCTTTTTATTTTCATTTTTGCGACTAGAGGTGTAAATAGACTCCCCAAAATATGCTTTGTCATCCAAGTCTATGGTAAAACCAGCTTTATGATCCCCTCTTGGTATGCCTTCTCGAAGTCCCATGAACTCAACAATTGCTTCTTCATTCTCGAATGTATCTATGATGGGTGTACATTGTTGATCCCAGTCGATAAGTTCGGGATATATGAGAGGCATGTCATCATCGAAGTTATTAAAGGTAGCACCTGACAAGGTGAATACAAAGTGGTTGATATGATCACATAAGTTTTGGACTAACTCCTTCTTGTTCTTCTTCCTATATGTATGTATACTCTGTTGTGGGACTATTGTAAGGGCTGAGTCGTCAGAAGATGGTTTGACAGGTGCCCAAGATGCATGATCAAGGGTTTCCCAATAATAGTGTTTATGCCATTCTTCTTTAGACAAGTGCTTCCTATGACGGGGACTAGATGGTTGTGGTATAGATTTTACCTTTAGTTCCAATTCTCCAAAGAGATCATCTATGTTCATGGTACTGGTAGAGGAAAAAGAATCCCATTCACAATCGCTTGAGTTGGGAGATTCATCTAAAAATGGGGGAAGTGATTCATGATACTCATCGTAGAATTGTGGAAGTGGTTTGCGAGATGTATCGATGCTTGCATAAGCACACTCTTCCTCTTGAAATGGTGACGAAGTAGTAGGAAACCCAATTCTAAGTGGCTGAAACCCTAGCCCTAGGTATTTTTGCAGTGGTGAGATAGTGATCGGTTTTGTCCTTCCATTTGGATGGAGTCCTAACCCATTGTTTCTGTCATAGCCTTCGTTTTGCATAATCTTAAATCCTTTTCCATATTGGTCCATAGCTATTTGAATAGACGGTGAAGGGTATTCATTGTCTTATTGATACAACCAGGAGGTAATACCGCCTTGATCCATAATTTCTTTGCTTAACTCTCCCCATTTGGTTAATGTCATTATAGGGGGGACACAAAATATGACTACTGACTGTCTTCTACCTGCCATGGGTAAGCCATATGCCTTAGGTGGAATCAGTTGACTGACACAGTATGATGCCTTTATGTAATATTCGCCACAACCCTTGTCTTGGATCTCGACCTTAGGAGCGTTTGATGGTGGTTTGAATGAAATGGACTTAGTAAGATGTAATGGGTCAACGTATAGGGATAAAGTGGATGATGAAGCTTCTTGGTTAGCTAGTACCTGTCGTTGTGGAATTTCCCTTAGGCTTGTACAATATTTAAAAGGATCTGGATCACCATTAATCATGATCTTGGTGCCATTGTAAGGGAATTTAAGACATTGGTGATATGTTGAAGGTACAAATTTCATTGCGTGTATCCAAGGTCTACCTAACAACAAGTTGTACAGAAGGGTGAGATCCAAGACTTGGAAGCTAGTGTTCATAATTGTTGGGCCAATTCTGATAGGGAGTGTGACAACTCCTTTGGATGATCTTTCCTCATCATCTAAGCCTTGATGACTATACTCTTAGAGGTGTCTACACAGTCTTCTGAGAATCCTAATGCCTTAACAAATTTTAGGGTACACAGGTTCAAACCTACTCCTCCATCTACCAAGACTCGTTTGAATTTGGTTTGATGGACTAGGAATTCAAGATGTAATGGGTCATTATGATCAGACTTTTTGGTTGAGTAATCTTGGGAAAATGTGGCATGATGCGAGTTGGTTAAATATCCCACCATTTCTTTGAAACAATTGACCTCTAAGTCTATAGGAATAGTCATGTTTTGCAAAGATTTGTCAAGAATGGCTCGATGCTCAAGTGATAAAGTCAATAGTTCCAAAATGGATATCTTTGTGGGGTTTTGCTCAATTGATCAAGGAGATTGTATCTAAACTTGGAATTCTGCATAGGTGGCTCAGAAGAAGGACCTAGAATAGTTATATTAGTTCTGCGTGTGTTCACAACACATTCTAGGTGCTTCTTAATGATGATGGTGTTGATGTTTTCATTTGCAGCTCGGAGGTGATTTACAATCGATCCTTTACCATAGTCATACTTGGCATTGGTATAATTGGTCGATGGATTATTCTTGGTTCCCGAACTGGAGGCTTTTCCTTTCGTGTGGTCATATAAAGGGTCTATGAAGACTTTATGATCACTATTCTTAGTATTTTTCTACCCATTGACCTCTATGGTTCCATTTTCAATAAATTCTTGTATAATATTCTTTAGCCGTCGACATTGTTGTAGGTTGTGTCCCTTTGTGCGATGATAGTCACAATAGGCGTTGTCATCCCAACATGAAGGTTTAGACTATCCAGGATCATATTCTCGTGGTTCCAAAGGTTTAATGAGATTATGTTTAATCAACTCTTTGAAAACCGTCTCGATTGGTTTCCCTAAAGGGGTAAATTTACGTGTAGGAAATATCCTTTGTGGTCATTGTTGTTGTGAATTTTGGACATAATTGGCTATTTTGGTCTGGACTATTCGTTATGTCTGCATTTTGGTTGTAACCTCTAAGTGTGACAATTGGTCCCATATGTATGGTTTTAGCATCAACAATTTCATCATTCATAACATTTTTGTTTCTAGACCAGAATTTGTTTCCATCGTTTGGTGAGTTTTGATGTTGGACAACTGGGTTTCTACCTGGTACTTTTATTTCTCCTTTGTCAATAAGGCCTTTTTCAAGGATGATGCCCTTTTGTACCAAGTCTAGGAATGATGTAAAATCATGTACCCGTAACTCACCTCTCAATTTTGGATTGATGTTTTCAAGGAATATCGTGACCTTCTGTTTTTTGGATATTTCAACTGGACATCTGCTAGCTAGACTTCTCCATCTTTGGAAGAAAGTGGTGAAAGTTTCACCATCTTCTTGTGTCATGTGGCACAAGGTTTCTATTGTTACTTCATTGTCTATGTTAAAACCAAAGTGTTCGACAAAATTCTCAGCTAATTCACCCCAGGATCATATGCCATACGGTAAATTAGAAAACCATTCCATTGCTATCCCTATAAGGGTTCACAAAAATAGTCGCATCAAGTATGTGGGGTCATATGATATGTCCATGCATTTCATTGATAATTCTCTAATGTGTTCCAAAGGATTCTTCCTCCCATTATACTTTGGCAAATTCAGTATAATGTACCCATGGGGGGAAGGTGTCATATAAAGCACTTTGTTGAATGGACATGGACATAGATCTTGCGCTGAGATAGTTCATTTACCTGACATGGACATGTTGTCCATCTATTGTTGAAGAGTTTGCATTTGGTTTTGGAGAACATCTACTTGTGTCAAGGACATGTTGTTGGCGTTGTTTGGATCAATGTAGATATTTTGAAATGCCATGTTCTGTGACGGGTTATGATTTGGTGAGGGAATATATCCTGTTAGAATGTTCTGATTCAGATTGGGGATATTTCCTATTTGAATATTCTGATTTGGATTGGGAATATATCTTGTCTATGTGTTCTGATTCGGATTGGGAATATATCTTGTCTGTGTGTTCTGATTTGGTTTGGGAATGCATCCTGTCTGTGTGTTCTGATTTGGTAAAGGAATATTTCTAGTTTGCATGTTCTGATTTGGTATAGGTATATTTCATGTCTGAATGGTCTGATTTGGTATAGGAATATTCATGCCAACTTTGGATCTCTTACCAGTCGTGTTGGTGCCAAAGGGGTTTGATGAAGTTTCTCCCACAGTAAATTGAAAACCTTGTGTTATGTTGAAAGGGGTTGTGTTCACAATTGATGATGTTTGAGTTGGTATGCCAATTGGTATTGCTGCGGTGATTTGGGGAATTGAAACACTTGACGTCATAATTTGTGTTGGTTGAATAAGCGGTGTTTGCAAAGTACGAACATCAAATCCTATTGGGATTTGGGCACCTTCTGCTAACAACTTTGCTAGATATTGTTGGGGATCATTTGCCAAACATTCATCCATAAAGGATGTGAATTCAAGATCTTGTACTACTGCATCTATGTCTTCAATGTAAATTTTTCCATGTGTGTCCCTAGTGACGTTTTTTTCAAGCAAAGGTATGTGTGGTCTTTCTTTCATTGATGGTTGATTTGCGAAAGGATTGACAATTTCGCTAGGATCCGACATTGCTTTTTGTTTCTTTTGAGACCTTGTTTCGATCATGAAAATTTACTCAAAATGGAGTAATGCAGACTATGTCTAAAAAAATGATGTCTTATGTCTATGTTTTTGGATTTTATGACAATAAAGGATGTTGTTAAAAATGATTTCTAAAATGATGTATGCTAAGATGATGTATGATAGGACAAAAAATATGCAAAATTTCGAGTAGACTATGACGGTAAATGATTCTAAAATGGGTATAATCTACCACCTATGGAATAAATGCATGCAAGGATTTGAATCTGACCAAGGAACTTGATTGTAGGACAAAGACGGTTGACAAGATGAATTTCCCAAACTAGACTATTGAGCTGGAAAGATTCACAAATAGGACTAAAGTGACTAGGTTCAATGACTTGTGACAAATCGGAACATGAATGTATCCAATGATGATGAAAGTTACCTATTCTACGATATTAAATTTCTTAGGGAGTATCTATATGCATGCAACTTAGGATGAATATGATTAAGACATTTGACTATGACTAAGATGTATATGACACCTAATAATGCAAGGTTTTTGAGCAAATTTTTTCCAGTTTCTATCCAAGGTTGATCTTAACAAACAAAAGCGAAAAATGACTGTTATGTTTCAGACTCGACTTGCAGTTTTCTAAGTTTCCTGTTGACAGTCAAATGTGGTTCACCTAACAGTTGCAGTTCTAACTTTGATAGATGCGGTTTACCAATGTGCATGCAGTGATTTGACTAAAACAGGTTTCGAATGTTGACAGACAATTTTGACTTTTGACATATGCGATTTATGTTTTAGTAGATGCGGCTCACGGTAACAGTTGCAACTCGGAATAATGATTTTGTGAATTTTACCTGGTTGACAGACACATGCGATTTTTCCTTTGATAGATGCGGCTTGCAAATACACATGTGACTCAACCTTTGAAAGTTGTGGCTCGTAATACTTGGATTGTAACAAAGGAATTTTATGATAGGCACATGCGGTGTTTTCTATGACAAATGCAGCTTTTTTATACACATGCGACTCAAAGTTTGATAGTTGCAATTCGTAATACTTGACTGTGTAAAAGAGGAATTTTTGATAGACACATGTGGCATTTCCCCTAACAATTGTGACTCGCTAGGACAATTGCAGCGTTAAAATTGATAGTTGAGACTTACCATGACAGTTGCGTTTTTCCAAAGATTTTTTTTCTGACTGACTCCGTTTTGTTGATCAAGTGTTTTGACGAATACAACAAAAACAAGCACATAAATCAATGTATTTTCAGTTTGTGATGATAGGACTGTTAAGACCAAAAACATTTACAACCTAGGCTATGTGGACAATACTTGTTGATTTCTTACTTGGATTTCTCTAGCTACACATATTCAAGGTGGATGACTAGTATCTTGACCCCACTGGATCCCCTCCATGACACTCACTTATACGGGGCAGCCAAGCTACTGTACCCATAAAGCTCCCATGGCATACATCTCATCTCCACACATCAATCGTAAGAATGTAAGACGACTTCACAGGTCTGAACCTGTTGCGCTAGCAAATAGGTAGGATTTTGGCAAAACTACAACAAGGTGTTTAGTAAGGGCATTCCGTTCATGTGGCACTATTCAACTTTGGCGAGAGGCCATTTATGCCCTTCTCGTCGGAATAGTGAGCGTGATTCTTAGGCTTTCCCCAAGAATCCAATTTTATATATACCGGTTGGAAGTCGCTTGGCATCTACCGTGCTACTAGTCTGAGTCATCTTGGGGTGAGTACTTTTTCCCACCAAGACAGGTCCAAGTTCAAGTCAATAACCATTTCTCTTACACCCAGGATCGCATGACTGTGCAAGGGGAGAGGATACTTCAATATACCGAATCATGAAGGGTTACAAAAATGTGCTTTCACACCAAACAAGGAAAACAGTGGTTCTTTTTAATCCAAATGACAATTATCTAACTACCAAATAGAAAGCTTATGAAACAAAATCCACAAATTCATTAGGTCCTGCATGCAAAAATGATTAGTAGTTTGTTTTTGCTATCTTCGACTTTCGTCTTGTAGAAAATAATGGTTTTTGTTTTTATGGCCTTTTATGCTCCGTCCTGCAAACACTAAGTTAATCCACCTTAACACAACTGTAAACAAACATTAGCGAAAATCAAAATAACCTAAATAGAGAAAATGAAAATACAAATGTACGAAAATGACTAAAAAGTGGAAAAAAAATTACCAGGCAGATGCGACGTTTCGAGCTACAGATGCGGCTCAATGTTGATAGGCGGATGTGGTGCACAAGTTCACGAATACGATGCAAAATGGTAGATGCATCGTGGAATATGGCAGATGCAGTGCGTGAGGACAAATGTGTCATTTTTCTGAACAGATGCGATGTGTCGTACAATAACCCGCAAAAATAGAAAAAATGAAAAAATGAATGGATGCGCGAATTTGAAGCGTGTTCACGTCGGTTTCACCAAATGTATGACCTATATTTCTGCTTGGAGATTAAATGCTAATAGCTGTACAAATTACAATGATTAACTCTAAACTAACAAACAATCTAAATTAAAAAAATAAAAAATAAAAAGTAAACATAATGAATAACTAAATAAATTAATTGAAAATATCTCACGGAATATGCGTTCATTCCTTCGAATTATCTCGATTTCTCTTCTCCATTTTGTTGTTTCAGTATTCTTGCCCTCATATTTTTCAGTATTGATGCAAGAATAACTTCGTCGAATGTCTAAGCAAAATATCGAAGATAAGTTTCTTCTCAAAAGTGTATGATTTCGAGAGGAGGAATAATGATTATGACAGGCCATTTTATAGATTTTGGGTTTTCGAACAATTGGCTCAGATTCGAAAAGAGATCGACGAATGAGATTGATGAATGTCATGCGATGTGAGTTATGTGTCAGATAGAACGTGAGTTAGAACATGAGTCATAAAAGACTGCGGGATAAAGATTAAATTAGAACGAGAACTTAATCTTGTGTCAAGACTGTTTGAAAATAGAAAGAACAAGAGTTCTCGATCTTAATCTTTAGTTAAGAGTCTTCGAAAATAGAAGAAATAGACTTTGAATGTCAAAGACAAAGTTAGAACTCAAAGATGAAGAATGCATTTGAATGCAAACATGAGTTAATTAATTAAATAAAGATATTTAATTAATAAACACATCATGCATATGAGTTAGAACTAGTTAACTGACTAGTTGTGATAGAGAGTCCTCTCGCAAAGACAATTAGAT
Organism: Sequoiadendron giganteum; assembly: GCA_007115665.2. Classification (NCBI taxonomy): domain Eukaryota; kingdom Viridiplantae; phylum Streptophyta; class Pinopsida; order Cupressales; family Cupressaceae; genus Sequoiadendron; species Sequoiadendron giganteum. The sequence continues at coordinate 488,099,923 of CM021109.1, read as the reverse complement.
GTTGAATCTGGAGATAACTAGAGAGCTAAAAAATGATCTTGAGTCAGAAGGTGAGTGAATGATTAGTCAACTGATTGATAGAAGAATGTGACACAAATAAATAAATATTTAATAAATGTTAATTTAATTCAACATTCAAAAGTGAGAGATTTAATTAAATAAATAAAGATCATTTATTTAATTTGACTGTTGTAAAGGTGGAATTGAATAAATTAAATAATAAATATTTAATTATAGATAAAGGGGGTTATACGAATAATTAAATAATAAATATTTAATTATGGTTGAAGTGTAACACCCCTCTATTTTTCTCTTATGTTATATTAAGATGCTTTGTTATTTTATCATTGCTTATTGAACGATACGAACTATGTGTGTTATGAGATGTAATTTCCTTGATGTTATACTTGACATGCTTTGATTAAAATAATGTTGGTTTATTATGACATGATTATTGCTTATGAGTTGTATTAATGATGGCAGTGTCAGTTTGGTGATACTGTATTGGTGAAGGGGACATGATTGCATCACTCGCTTGCGAGCACCCTGTGATTATGTGATTTCCTCTTCATGGTGTATTTTATAATGCTTTTATATGCATGTGCTATTGATGCCTTGGATACAGGTTTGTAGGTACATGACATCGACTCCACCTGGCTTCACAGGTTTGAGCGTGTCAACCCAACGGTATGATGATTGGGAGATAGTAGCTAGGTTACCTGTGTCAATTCTACACCCTAGCCATAGTGTGTCGTCAATTGAGTCTGTCCTATCTTTGGTGCTTGTTTTAATATTATTTAATTTGGAAGGGCTCTTGTTTGTGGAAATAAATGCTTAGAGTTATTGCTTTAAATAGTGTTGATATTTATTTAAATTAAAATTTTACATTGTGATAGAAGTTTTTATTTAAGTTGATTAATTAAATTTGATTTATTTAATTAATTAAATTTAATCCTATGGGTTGAATTTATTTATTAAATAATTAAAATTAATTAATTAATTATGTTGTTGAGAAAATTAAAAGAAAAGGGAAATTAATTTAATTTTAAATTGTAAATTTCAATTAGAATTAATTAATTTCAATATGGAATTAAATTAGTATTTGGAATTATTAAAATAAATGGAAATTAATTCATTTTGGAATTTAAAATTTGAATTAGAAGTTACTAAATTTATGTTGAAATTAAATTAGTATTTGGAATTAAATTGTAATTAGAAATTATTTCAACATGCAAAATGGCTTTGAGAAAATATCTGATTGTGGAGAAGATATTTTGAATGTGACATGTGTGTAAGAAGAATGCATGATTTACTCTTGGTTGAGATATTATTTTTGGGAAGAGGAATTTAATTGAAAAAAAGGAGAGAAGTTCTCTACACATGAGATTTTTTTGGAGAAACAAGATAAAAAAAATTTGAAAGAGGTTTTTGGTTGAAAGATTGAAAAAACTCAAAGGGTTTTCAAGAATTTTTGGGGGTTTCTGTATTTTTACATCTTCTTGGAAGTGGTGATTTTGGAGAAGCTTTGGAAATAGATCTCTGAAGAGGAGGCTCTGCTTCAACTTTCTTTTATTCAAGCTTTAGGAAAACAGGTTCCTTTAAGTTTTATTTTATTTATTTAATTGTTTGAGAAAGATTGTCTATACAAAAATTTAAATTTTGTAGAAGCTTTGTTCAAGATGGTTTAATTGAGATTGAAAGATTGCATGTGCAAGAATTTTTGTGTTTTGGTTGTAGGAGCTTTAATTGTTTTCAAAATTTGAAAGCCTCTGTGTAAAAGCAAAGGAAAAGAGTTTTTGTAATCTATTGAGATTTGTTTTAAATCTGCCTGTAATAGTTTTGATAAAGTTTATTGTGAGGAAGTTTGTATTACTTGATTGAAATTGAAATCCTTTTTATAAATTTGGGGAAAATATTATTTTTATTATGAAAATTTCCAAAAGATTGATTGCCCAAATAAACTTTTACTGGTAGATGACTTATTTCAATAATTTTTCCCCAATTTATTTATTATCGAATTCAATAAATATATTTTATATATACATACATATATATATGTATGTACCTATATTATATATGTATATTTTTTTTATTTTGGATTTTTATTTTAATAATAAACGTCGTCGTCTGTACGAAATCTTTTGTTCAGGTTTGTGATTAACCGAAATTTTTAATTAATAAAATTCCACCAGTTTTTATTTGGAATGGGATACCATTCATTGGTTGGGGGAGGCATGGGAGGCGCTGCCTCCATAGCCGCCCCCATGAGGGGATGACTATGGAGGAAGGGTTTCTGCAGCCCCTCCCCTCTCCTCTCTTTGGCCGTGCCCATATGTTTGGGTTCGGTTGTGCTTAGCACAACTACCCCAAACATAGGATTTCCTTTCCCTTTTGGTGCTATGAAATTTTAAAGACAACAAAATTCTTATTTCGTCCCCCTTAATTCTTAAAGGGGTTTGGTTTTAAAATAAATAAATATAGTAATAAATGAGGTTTTTAAATATATTTATTTTGTATAAATGATTGTGTGTTGTTTAATATTTTTGGAATATTTTAATTGGCAATTAAAATATTTAAAAATAATATATTTAGTTTGTATAATATATGTAATTTAAGTATAATGGAACATATATATATATATATATATTTGATTTTATAAATACATAGGTAATGTATATATTGCATGTGAGTATATATATTTATATATATTTTATGCATGCAATTAGTACAATTGGAGAAATAGAAGAAAATGTTTTTTTTAATGCATGGTCTAATTTATTAGAGAATAAGTATTTTTGGTTAATAGGGGAAAAGTACTATTTTATTAAATAATCGTGGAAATGAAGTTTAGAAAGTTGAAGTTAATTCCAAAATGTAGAATTCTTGTAATGAAGATATTGTTTTCGTTTAAATAGTCATTGGATTAGATGCATATAAATGCATGTTTTAAGTGAAATTAAAATAATGTGTATTTGAAAAGAGAAAATTATAATTTATTTAAATATTGTAAACCATTTGAGGAAATAGATATTTTATTAAGTTTGAAATTGAGGGAATTGGAATAATAAATGAAATGAAGTTCTCATATTTGTTTAAGTTAAATTGAGATATTTGAAGACCTTGTTAGATAATTAGTTGAATTTTCTCTTTTGTCTTTATAAGGGTTTTTATTCAATTAGAGAAAATTGTGTAACTTATCTTATTATTCCTTTGTATCACTGAATGTGAATGGATTTAGTAAATCCAAATCTTAGATTTAATTATGGTATTGATTGCTTATGTGGTACTTCTAGTTGCAATTAGAGGAAATGAATATTTAATTAAGTGTATTGCGGGAATAGATATTTAAAGAATATATACAATATGTTAGTAGGAACAAAGGTTCTATTATTTTTAAATTGATGAAATTAAGGAAAAGGTTAGTGTGATGTTATCTCTATTTGGAAGAGCCTTTTTAATTAATTAGTTAAGCTGGGATAATTGAGTGGTGCGAATTATCATAAGTTATTTCATTGATTATGTGCAAGGTTGTGATAAATTAGAATATTGTAGACATTAAACTATTATGCCTTTATGTTGTGTTTGAGATATCTTCTGTGGTATTTAGGGGTAATTGAAATGAGGTATTAGACGAGTTCTTGTAAGTCTTCCTATTGGAGTATGCTAATTTGAGAGTTATCATTTCATGGTCTTGTCTTTTGTAGTTCTCTATGGTAGTAAGGTTTGTTGTTTTCAGTGAGTCACACGGTTTCTATGAACGGGGAATGGGTTGATCTTCTTTGAATGGTTTTGTTGGATATTTTGTACCTCCTTAGTTTGGAGTGGTGATGAATTACATGACAACCGTAGGAAGGTGAAGCTCAATGGGGGCCGAGATATGGAAAGATCTGACGAGTAACTCATGTACCTTGAGTGACATTTCTCCTAGGCTAGTTGTATGTATAGGTTACTGGTGAGTCATACTGTTATACTCAGATAGCATTTTAATCTTGAGTTAGTGTTGTTCTTGTGGTAGTTTTGTTTTGAGTTGAGTCAGCCTATGACTAGAGGTTGTAGGGATTGTCCTTGTATCCGTGTTACTATCTCCTCGCACAGGGGGTGGGCCTTTGGGTACCACTTGGTTGGGAGGAATGTGCCCCCTACGCTATTGGGTCCCCCTTTGATTTTCATATTGCGTTGCGAGGTTTTCAGTGGAGAGCTCGCAATGGTTTCATTCCATTGTTTAAAGCTTTCTATTTACTTTAGATTAGCTCTTGTATTATTATTCTCCTCATTTGTATTCGAGGAGGATTCTTGTAATTGTAATAGTTAGGTTTGATTTACCTCATTCCGGGAATGAGTATTGTAATATACTTTTAAGTTAATGTAATCTGGGACTTAATATTTATATTATCCTAGTGTTAAAATCTTTAATGCTTATTAGTATGTGCAATTAAATGTATGGTTAATATTTTAATAAATGCTTTATGTTCAAGTAGTGTTTATGTTTGGTAATTGATGTAATCTTGTCACGTTACCTTAGAGGTTGTTGCGAAGTGTGGTGCATCTTCTTTGTTAATAATGCACTTTTAAGAAAAAAAAATTGTACGCTTCCACGTTGAGTTGCAACTTCCTTTAGGGTCCCGTGGCGGGGCATTACATGAAGTATGACAAAGGGGTAATTAAATAATAAATTATTTAATTAAGAAGGAAGAATTAATTAGCTAGCGACATAATTAAATAACTATGATTTATTTAATTAATCAAGTTGAATAAATGAATCAATGAAATAGTGAATTAATTAAAAAGGGGCATTTAATTAATAGAGGAAATATGTGTTAGAAAGGGTAATTAAATAATCAACATTATTTAATCATGACCATGGATAATAGAAAATTATGTCGAAAGTGGTGTTCGTAGGCCTAGACCAATTTTCGGTGTCTACAAAAGGAATACTTGACATTCATACACTTCTCTTACATTACTAAAACACATGCTAAATTAATTAAGTGTATTCTCACTTACAAAACAAGTGTATGGTCAAATAAATATGCATGTTATAATAAATCAAAAGTGAGTTATTTTATATTTTATCTGTAGAAGTTTGTATTCAAAGTGGAAGAGATTTTATGGACATGTGTTTTTGGTTAGCTAATAAATAATGGCTTTCTCTCATTCCATAAGCTATTGTTACATGTGGGAGAACGTATTTGAGCTAACTCTACTATTCCTTCACATTTCTTTTAAGATTTGGTGCATACATTAAGATTTGTTTAAAAAAAAAATTGGATTAGATTGTGTGATTTTTATTTCATCAACGTTTTGGATCACACTTTGTGATCTATCATTAAGAAAATAGAGTGCTTTTAGAGACAAAAAATAGAAAAATAGTAGAACAAGACAACTTAAAAAGAAAGGAGTGAAAAGGGGTATGTTATACTGAATGAGGCACAAATGATGAAAAAAACAAGACAAAAAAGTATTTATATTTATACGAGTATTTATTTATTTAAATAGATATTTTTTTATATATTTATATAGAGAGTTTTTTATTTTATTCTTTATTTAAATATATTTATTCTTTGTTTTCATTTTTCTCTTTTAGGTTGGCATGATTTATTTTTCCATTCTCTTAATTTGTTGTCATGTTTTTTTCATCCTTTGTGTCTCATTCATTGTACCAAACCCCTTCTCACCCCTTTCTTTTTAAGCTATTCTTATCTACCACTATTCTATGAAGGATAAAATTATATTTTTTAAAATTTAGATTTGTAGATATGATATCTAGCATGTTCATTTGGTTTCATAGTGTTTTATTAAATATTTTTTTCTTAGTAAAGTTTTGAAGTCAAACTAATTACAACCTAGACATAGATGATTGTATACAACATTACTTTTTTGTATATATCAAAATTCAAAAAAAAAATTGTTAGATCAAGGACATCAATACTTAGCACACACATATTTTTTAGATTTTTTTTTTAAATCTACTATTTTTCCAGATGTGCAGAACATAGAGCTTGACTTTTGGTAAAAAACCTATTTTTAATTAAATTAAAAAATATAATAAAACCCAAATATACTAAAAATTATATTTGATGGATAGCTCATTTTGAGGACTATAATCATCCAGTTGGGTCTGTGAAGTTGATTCCATTTTCATCTTCAACCTGAGCTTTGAAAGGAAAAATTTCACTGAAAACTACACATGGAGGGGGAGAAGGGGAAAAAAGGGGAGTTTGAGCAAACCCCCCTAGACCCCTATGAGCGAAGGGGGGTTTGCTAGAAGGGGGGTTCATTTGAACCCCCCTTTTTTTCCCTTCTCCCCCTTGAATCTCGCCATAAAGGGATTCGAGCGAAGGTGCAATTGAAAAAAAATCACTTGAAGGGGGTGTTCAGGTTTGCTTGAACACCCCCCTTTGAGCGTACCCCTAAAAACCCAAAAAAAAATCGGGAGCATTTTTGCAATTTTTCTTCATGAAAAGAATTGTAACCTACTTAAATGTGGGATCACCCTGAAGCAGTTAATTGTTCCAATTATATTCAAAGCCACACTCTCCACAAGGTAGTTTTAACTATCACTATAGAGGAGGTTTGACCTAATATCAATCTTGATATCTTCTTTAAGGTATTTGGTAATATGCTTGGGCATTCATATTGGATAGTTAGTGTAAGGTAGAGAAGATTCAACCCATTTTTTGTTGGATAGTAGAAGGATGTGAAAGCTTGTTGATTGTTTGATCCAACCACTAGAAATTTCTACTTAAATGGTAAGATGTCTAATATTATGATTCAATCACATAGATGGATCCTTTGTCCACCCCTTCATCACTACCTACTCTAAATTATTCATCACATGAGGATGCATTAGCACTTAAAGATACTTTAGATTATGATCTTATTCTTCCACCACAACCTTCACCACCACCTCCACCTCCTCCTACTCATATTTTGTATAAATAGGCTTGTAATAATATTAAGGAGGCTAGATCTTTAGTTGGTTATCCCATGAGTTCTTGTTGTACTCACTCATAGACATCCCACTAGTCTTTTGAGTCATGTTATATCTATTGATTTGTAATTTTTTTCATAGGCTTCCACGATTCTATAGCGGGTTGTTCTATAGTAGAAAAAAATTCTTCTTTGTTGAAGAACAATACATGGGATTTGGTCACTCTTCCTAAGGAAAGAAATATGGTTTGGTGCAAGTGGGTGTATTGCATGAAGTATGTAGTCAATGGTTCTATTAAAAGGTACAAGATGGCATGGACCTTGTAGCGAGGGTTTCTCATAGGTTGAGGGTATTAACCACTCTGAGACCTTTGCCCCTATAGCTAAGATAGATTTTGTATGCATTATCCTTTCTATTGTTTTGATTATACAGGAAAAATAGCTTCTTAAGGGACCTAAAACCCTTTACAACTTAAGATAAAAAATGCTTCTTAGGAGATAGGAAAAAGGATACTAGTAGCAAACCATAACCGAAAAAAACAAAACAAAAAGAGTGTTACATGAGAGATAAAATAGGAAACCATCAACAACACCCAACAACATCAAAACTACAAAACAACAGAAAGAAAACCGAGACCCAACAAAAAGTAAACAACAAACAAGGAGAATTGAGCACTATTTCATACTGCTTAAGGTGTTGGCCACCTCAAGCTCCTGGCTCTTGTGTAGATCAATCATGTCCATTAGCTCCTTCTTTTCAGCTTCAAAGGACTTTTTCCAATCAACATATCCTTTAGCAGTAGGGCCTTTACTATCATCTTTCACGCATTTTTTCCTTTTCCCTAAGCCGAATGTTCCTTCTCCATTAATTCAAAAAAGTACAATTGGTCCTCCCTTAGTTCACTAATCTTTTGGAACAAGACTTCCAAGGAGTCCACACTATTTATAACAAAAATATGGCACACATGTAAAATCTTCTTAATATCTGCATTAGTGCCCACAATCTTGGCTTCTAACCCAGCCAAACATTCTTCACACAAAGATTTTAAATCATGGAAATAACCCTCTAGGTCCACAATTATATCAATCGAAATGTATGACACTGAGCTTTTTGATACATTCTTCAAGTTCTCCTTCAAACCCCCTATTTTAATATTAACTTTATTAAACTCCTAAAGATTCCACCTAGCTAATTTAAAAGTTCTAATGGCCCTAACCCTAGCCATGTCTAACAACTCAAACATTGAGGTAGACTCGTCATTTAGATAAGAAAAGTCCTTAAAAATGGGACCTACCTTTAGAGGCTCCAACTTAACACTCTTCTTCTCAGCATCTTCCTCATCTTGACCCTTATTTTCTTCATGTAGGTCTTCATTGGTCATGTTATGAGTGGCAAGTCATCAATTTCAACCACCATTTTTCCAGAAGAATTTTCCTCACAAATCACCTTAGTATCCTTTGCTATAACTTTCGAGGCTTGGTTTTTCAGCTTGGCAATGCGTTTGGATGCCCTCCTTAGTTTATCCTTGGCCTCCATAGCTAGCACATTCTCCTACAAACCCTCCTCATTACCTCCACCTTCGACTTCTACCTAGCCAACAACCAAATCCATCTTCCTAGGAGAGGAATCGTCTGAGCCCATCTCCGTATCCTCACTGTCATAAATAACAAGGTGCTTAGCAACACAATTTATTTTAAGGCTACCCTTCTTCCTATTTTTCAAGGAGGTAGCCTCAAGGGATGGAGATCCATCATCATCCTCTTCTTCTTCCCACTCCTCTTCTTCAACAATGCTGGTATTTGAGCCAGATGAAAAAAAACCTTCACTCAGATTCTTCTCCTTGCCCTTAATAGAAGGGGTAGGGAGAAGATACCTAACATGCTCCATGATTAAAAGAATGAGACCCTCATCGAGGATCGAATCCCTCCTATTTTTTAAATGTCCATAAATAGAAATCTCCGTGGAAAATAACATAAAAATGGGAAGGAAATCAAAAATCCATGTCTGAAGTGATTTAAAAGAGTGAAATGAAGACCTAGTATAGTAGTAAACCTACCTTCCAATGTCACATAATGGATAATCACCTCCGCAACCTCTGCCCATATCTTCTTGAGTGACTTGTGCTCATAGCCCCAAATTTCCATCTTAATCAAATTGTTTTTCTCATAATCTTTGAAGAATTGGGTCATCATTTCCTCATTTCTCTTCTTTTCCTTGTAAAAATTATGACCAACCATCAACATCCCACTCATAGTAGCAATCAACTCCTCATTTACATCCACTTCTTGACCCTTTATCTGAAGCTAACAGTTATGCCAACAAGAAACAAATTACGTCAAGGCATTTGGGTCGTGCCCATGTAATCTTTCTAGAAACAACGTGAAATTCCTACACGGTGGAGAATCTTCCATAGCTTATTTTTCTTCCTTAGTCCAACACAAGAGTGCAACTCAATTTTGCTTCTATCACCACCCATTTCTTCAGACACTAGGAAAAGAAAACCTTTGCAGTAATTGATCAACTAAACTCCAACAATCCAAACGAAACCTATAAAGCATGTGAGTCGGGAGATGGTACTAAGGATTAAGTGTCACCACCACATCAAATCAACCCACACTATCATTTCTCATTAAGCTCATAGCTTTCTCGGGAAGGATTGAGCCCTCTTCCCATGCACGAAACTCATTCAATTTGACAGGCTCATTAGTAAAAAAAAATTCCAATGAGTATCCTTCTCGGAAGATGTGAGATACACGAGTCTCTTCTCAAGAACTTAGCATGATTATAGTATCTTTGATTAATTGCTCCACATTCCAACTAGGCTTATGAGTGCCATGAAGATAATTAATTATATTTAAAGAATCGCCTTCAACCCATATTTTAGAATAACCCCTGTCCACAAAATATTTTATGCTTATAAACATAGCCTCCACCTCAACACAATGATTAGTTCAATTTCCCAATGAGAGTGCCACTACACCTAAGATTCTACCATATTCATTCCTCAACACCCCCCACAACCTGCAAGCTCAGGGTTACCCTTCATTGCCCCATCAAAATTAACTTTAACCCACCCTGAAGGAGGTGGTTGCCACTTGGTATTAAATCTAGCATTCAAACTAGACTTAGAATTCATATCAAGAATAGATGGGACCTTCCAATTAGAAATCACCAAAAGGTCATACCCAACCAAACACGCAATAGGAACACAACAAGAAGATTCATAATCGATGAGAGAAAAATTCTCCAAGATCGCCCAACGAATCTTGATGAAAAGGCTGCCAAATTTAAGCTTAGAATCATGAAATATTTTGTTGTTTCATTCTTTCCATAATCCCCACACAATATGCAAGGCCATAAGATCCCAAAGCCCTTGGATAATAGGAGAATTGGAGGGGCATTTCCATTGGTCAACAATTTTTTCAAGGGAATCCAAGAAGATCCAATCTAGATTCCATAACCCAAGAAATTTACTCCAAAGAAGAGAGGATAAATTACACCCAAGAAATATATGGAAAGCACTTTCAACATCAGCTTCACAAAGAACACATCTATTGGTAATTCCAAAGCCACTTTTACAAAGATTATCCTGCATTAAGATTTTACCTTGCATAAGCAGCCAAAAGAAGACATTCACCTTGGGAATCAACTTCTTGTTCTATAAGCTCCCCCCAAAAGGAATAAAATCAGGCTTTTCCAACGAATTAATAAGGGCAAAAGCCACTAAGAAATTGCCATTACCACAAGGAGCCCAAACAACCCTATCCAGACTAGGAAAGATGGGGATATGAATATTGCACAAGAAGTCCTTAATAACCTTCAAAGACGGGTCCCAGTCCTAGAAATTTTTCCACTCCCCATTATGAAAATAATCTACCACTGAGTGCCAAAGAGATGTTTACAAATAAGAACAAAGGGAGGGGCCTAAGGAAGATTGATCAAAGGCTTCAAGTCAAACCAAGTATCCTCCCAAAAGAGAATTATAGTACCATCACCCAACAACTATCTAACATTGTTAGCAATCAAATCCTTGCAAGGAACAATATTCCTCCAAAAACAAGAACCAAAAGGAATATTGTCAGAGGTTAACAAGTTCCAGGATCTCTCAAAGCCATGCAAATACTTGTTACTAGCCAGGGTAGCCCAACCTACTTCACCATTAAGGAGCCTCCAAACATTCTTTGACAAGAGAGCCTTATTAAAAGCATTTAAATTTATGATGCCAAGACCACCCCATTTCTTTGGTTTACAAACCAAATCCCAAGCTACAAGAGGGATTCTAAATTTGGTTTCAACGCCCGACCACAAAAATATTCTCATTATTTGTTCCATTTTCTCTTCAAACTTGATAGTAATTTAAAAAAAGGCTCATAGCATACATAGGTGGATTTTGAAGAGTAGAGGCAATGAGTTGCACCTTCCCCACCTGACTAAGAAGCATCCCTTTCCAACCCGCCAAATTTCTACTGAATTTATCCAATAGACCCAACTAGAAAGATTCTAGGATCTTAGAGATACACAAAGGAAGCCCCAAGTAATTAGACGGGAGTTCACCCCTATTGCAAGAGATAATCCTGACAAGCTTCAATTGTAGAGCTTTAGGGGTGTTAAGGAAAAAAATTGACTCTTAGGAAGATTAATACGTTGACCAAAAGCCTTCTCATAATCCTCAATCAATCCCTTCACAATTCTAACTTCATAGACAAAGGATTCACCCATCAAAATGGTATCATCAATAAATTGTTGATGGGTAACATGATCACATCTAGAAGAAGGAGAAAGGCCCTTTAGGGCCCCAAAAGACTTTGAGTCCTTTAAATATTTCTACCAAGAGCCTCCACCATCAAAATGAAAGCAACAGAGAGATAAGATCTCTATTTATTGTTGCATCTTAGAGACAGTTGATTTTCTAGATGGATGTGAAGAGTGTTTTCCTACACAATAATATTCACGATGAGATCTACATGGAGTAACCTCTAAGATTTGTTCAAGACTCTTCACTAATTTGTAGGCTTTAACATTCATTATATGGTCTCAAACAAGCCACTTGACCTTATGAGAAGATTGATGATTTATTACTTGCTTCTAGTTTCACTCGATGCCACTCAAATCATACAATATATATTGAGAGATAAGGAGGTGAGATTTCAATACTAATATTGCATATAGATGGTTTGATTCTCACTAGTAGCTCATCATCCATGCTTTATGATATTCAACACGCTTTGATGGAGAACTTTAACATGACTAATCTTGAGCTTCTACATTATTTATTAGTCTTCAATTCCTATAGTCTATTGAGGGGATCTCCATATACTAGTAGAAGTATTCCATTGATTCACTTCATCAATTTAGCATGGTTTGATTGTAAGCCTATTCTCGTATTATTTCAATTTGGTGTCACTTTGATTACCACTTGCATCACACCTAGCATGATGATGCTACTTTGTATAGACTAATAGTTGGCAAGATTTTGTGTTAGAACCACACTTGTCCTAATATCACCTTCATCATTGGGCTTGTCTCCCAATTTTCTCATAATCCTCAACATTTAGATTTCTCCCTAAGTATCACTTAAGGGGGTGTTAATGTAAAAAGAGGTTTTACATAATTATTTCATGTCTACCTAGTTGTCATATTCACACTGATGGTTAAGCTCACTTAGAGACACTTTTCTATCTCACCTCATGAGTGCACTACATGTATCCTCACACTTGTCTAAATTGTATCCAAACGTATCACCACTTTTAGATAAATCACAAGTTTTTTATTCCTACCTCTTTCTCTACCTTGTCCTTCATATTAAAAAAAAAAAGGAAAAACATGTATTTATTCATTTACTTCATATACTAATCTTGTCATTATTGCTATGCACGTCCATCTATAAAAGTTGTTTGATCCTACATTCATCATTTTGTCTCTCCAACACTTTTTTTATACATTTATGTAACTAACCTAGATTAATCTAAAATAGATTATGTTTTGCTTAATGTATAGTTGAGTGTAAGACACACCTTTTATTTTTATTTTTTATTATACTTTTGTGAATAAATAAATCGGTCCATGTTGCCATGTGATTGTCCCACAACAATAACGCCACTGAACTTATCTAAGATCTCATTTAATCAAAACATTAATGCAAAATTAATCGTACACCGAATCTCATACAACTTTACACCAACATTTAAAATTCATAACGCCCACTATTGAACATTTGTCCCTCCATATTCAATGAACTAATTGAGGAAAAAAAAGATATAAAATTTTTGTTTGGGGAAATGCCATTCACGTTGAAGCTCATTCATTTAATTTGGTAGAAGAGAAGTAGGTTAAATATATATCTAATTGGTTTTTTTAATTTTGGTATTTAAATCAACGAGATTATTTTATATGAATGAATGTTCATTTAATATATTATTCGGTTTATAATATTATATATCTGATTTTTTATTATTATTATTTTAATAGAGTTATTTTTTATTTTAAAATATATTATTGATCAATTTGGATTAGATTTATAGGTGTGGATTTGATTTATATAATTTATTTAGTGCATTCACATTTTCGGCTTATTGATTATTTTACTAATTGTTGTGAGTCAATTTATCACACATTTTGTTTATTGTGGGTTGGTGGTTGTATTTAAATATATGCCTTCACTCATTTTAGATCATGCTAGAATGTGAGAAGAACATTTATATCTATGAGTTTAAAAGAGAAAATGTTTAACATTTGTTTGCTCGTGACATATCTTAGAGTCATTGCGTGTTTGCTTCTTGTCTTCTAACTTTTCACTTCAAGTTGTAAAGTTGATTTATTAGGGGTTTACTCAAAGAAAACTTGACCCTCAAATTAATATTTAGACAACATAAATCAAGACAAGTAAATTCCAACATTCCACATTTTGCAAGATCATATATGTGAGTTTTAGATTAAGTCCATACACAAGTTCAAATCCTCACTCGCAAAGATCTATTCAACATTTGCGTAAGAATCTAAAATAAAAAATAAACCATTTTGTAAAATATGAGATCTTCTTCTAACAAGTTCAAAATTTCATAATATTAAATTCTAAGATAATCATATTTTAAATTGAATATCAAATTTAGTTTGATCTTCCTCTCTAACAACCCTAAAATTTTATAATATTAAATTCTAACATATGTCATAACACTTTTCTATAATCATATTTTAAATTGAATATCAAATTTATTTCAATTCCATATTTTATCTTAATAATTTTAACTATCAATCTAAACTTATTTTATTTAAGTTAATAGTAACCAAGTGTATTTAGTTAATTAGCTTAAATATTTTATTATTAATTTACCTCTAGGTTATGTAACCCTTGGAGCAAATATATGCTAACATATAAATACCCTACAAAATCATAGCAAGACAACATAATAAAATAGGATTTGTTTCAGTGTTGTATTGTTGTTCTCTGATGTTAAATTTTATTTTTTATTGTTTTTTTTTTTTCAATTAAAAAAAAACATAATAAAATAATTGAAATTATAGACTTGCTCTCAAATGTTAGTTGTTTGAAAGTAATAGTGTTATTTATTTTTCTTTTATTGATATTTGTTCAAGAGTTGTCAAATTACTAAATTTTTAGGTGTTTTTTATAAGAAGAAAGTAACGTTAAATTAGTTAATGTTGAGAAAATAGTACAATTTACATTTATTTTTATTAAGTGTAATTAATCATTACTAATAAATTGAGTTTAAGTAATGGTAAATAGGGTTTGAATTGGATTGAAGACATTATAACATTTAATTATGGAAGCATTTAGTTTCCAAACATGAAACATTATTAGATGATGTTGGTGAAAAATGCCATATATTTATGCTTTAAAGATACAAATATTGAGAAATAAAAATAAAATAGATGAAGGCAATCTTGTTCATTGTGATTTAGGTCTTTCAAAGTGGATATATCAACTCCATGGATTATTTCCTTGCAAAATCCCCTAAAGACGATTGTCTAGGTTGTTGATAGAGGAATTGGAGCATTGATGAACTCAATAACATGCACAACATATTTCTCAAATTGTAGTTATTGCGACTAATTCAAGTCCATACCATACATTGATAGTTTTAGTGTATCATTTTTTTGTACATGTTAATACTACAAAAATGAGATGTAACATTGCAAGTTGTAAATGTGGGTATATTAGTAGCCATAAATGAAAGGTTAATATCATAATCAATGTTGTTGTTTTGGAGGTTGGATTCAAGAAGGAACTTTTTGATTCTAGTTGATCCAACAACCTTGAATCTATATAATAATTCTTAGCAATTAGATTTTCAAAGTTTGGAAGTGAATTATTTTATTAAAGCAATGGACTAAAAATCTCAAATGATGTTGTAGTACTAGATAACTTCTAAAAAATGAACAAATACATGGGTTTTGAATTTGATTTCACAAAATGGGTGTGACAATTTTGTTTATAGGGATTACAATAGCAATATTTTTGGTGTCAAGATAAGCCTAAATAAAAGAGGTGGAGGGCTATGAATATGAACATGGAATGCTTATATGATTGTGGAATTTATTTGTAAATGAAGGAAACATTTCAAGACTAAGACTAGTACTAGTCAAGGGATATTCTTGCAAAGGGATTTCAATGGCAATGCCATTTTTTCTAATAGAAGGATCTATAGAAAGGGAGATTGTTACCTACAAATGGACTAAATCAAGTATCTAAGAAATTGATGTTCCTTCTCTATCCTTTCCATTAAGGACTACATGGAATTATTCACAACCATGTCACCAAAGTTGTACATTTATTCTAATGCAAAATGTTTCATAGTCAAATCCCTAGTAATATAATCAAAGCAAACATCTTGCAACATCTTGATAGGGTCAATATAATAAGTAGGAAGGGATCAATAGGTTGGTTGGAAAATAAATTACATGGATTTGGATTCAATAAAATCTTGCAACATCTTGATAGGGTCAATATAATCTATGTGCAATTTAGAGAAAGTCACAAAAGTAAGGAAGGGAACAAAAGTTTGGTTGGAAAATAAATTACATGGATTTGGATTCATATGGAGGAAACTGTAATTTTCCTAATGCCTCTCATTGATATGGTAGCTTGATATCATAAGAATAATCAACCTGTTTTGCTATACTGAATGTTCAAAATCATTGGCATTGCCTTAAATTCAAGTCCATAATTTTTTTTAACATAATGACCCCATGCCCATTGTCTAACACCTCTATGTTTCACTTTAGTCACATAAAGTCTGGAATTCATACAACTAAGTTGTATTTTTTCACTTTCATATTTTATTTTCCGTAAGTCTTGAGATTTTGATTGCAAGATATTGGTGAGATGAACATAAGTTCATAGTCTAATTTTGAGGTGGTTATAAAATGTATAAGGGAGAAATAACCTATTTGGATATGAAATTACATGCCTCTACATTGTTGTAGACTAAATTGATCATTATGTTGATGCCTTTCATGGATATGTTTTCCTTATCATAAGCATAAGTAGAATCGTGTGTTGCATTAAAGATCCCTATCCATTAACATTGGTTATGCTTGTGCCAATAAATTTTTACACCATATCATCCTTTTTCATATTTTATCAACTATGTATCTCTATTGCTTTGTTGAATTTTTCAATTTCATACGACTAATGGTCAAATCTAAAATTTCATGATTATTTTAACAATAACCTTGATACTTTAATGGTTACTTAAGCAATTTATCCATCACCTTGTAATTAAATGTGTTTTCTATTTAAATAGTTATATCAATTCCATGCAATTACTGCTTCACATTCAACCCATTTATTGATTTGATATCCTATATAAGATATGCAAAAAAATAGATCCATCTTAGCACTTTCACTAACACATAACTAGCTTATAATAAAATTATTTTATAATAGGAGTAATCTCATGATTCACACAATGTACTATTTGGTATACCTTGTTTGAATATAAATTATTTGTTTGCAATATTTAGAATATCTATGATTATGTGAAATTGTAAAGCTCCTATAAGTTCTTGCATAACTTACAATCATCTCTTCTTGATCTTAAGGGCAAGGAAAGAACCAAGTGAGGAGAGATTATATGTGGTGTCTAGTCAATAAACTATGAAGTAGTACAACAAGACAAGTATGACATATATGGTGAATATGATAAATGAGTAGTAAATTATGAATGAAAGGAATATACAATAAGTATGAATAGCTCAATTATTAGAATGAAAAAGGTCCACAACAAAACATCATCACAAAGAGGGTTAGCCATCATATAATATGTAGTAAGCATCAAATAGAAATGCATGTTTGACAAAGAAGAGAAAGAGTGAGTATGAAAATGAGCATGGCAATACCACCATGAGTAAAACAATAATATAAAATCATAATCACATAGAAATTAAACATACGTAATGCAAATGAGATTGAGATAAGATTTTGTGAGAATTTTAAGAATGCCCGCTAAATTCTATTCATTTATTCATAATTTGGGTAACATCTAGAGGAAATATTAGCAACTAATATTTGCATTCTCAAATTTGTAAGAATTATATGAAGTTAATTTTGTGTATCATATATATATATATATATATATATACTACAACGAATAAATAAAAAGCATTTAATTAAAAATACTTACTATCAAATATTTTATAAATTAAAATATTCTAAGAAATCTAGAGTTTGAATTTTTCAAGAATTGTAATGATGATTATTTTGAAAAAAATATTACCATTTCTCATTGTCTTTATGTGGGCCTATTAATTACTTTAATAAATATAGTGTAGGTTTTCAAAGTTCCATTAATAGAATTATGTTAAGGAATAGACAACTTTGTTGTTTTGAGATGTATAAATTTAAATCCAAACTACATGGCCACTTTACATATTTAACTTCATCGTCAAGGAATAAGCTTTAGATTTATGACAAGGAATATACAACTTTGTTGTCTTAAAATTTAAATCCATTTTTGAAAGAAATCTAGAATGCTTGCTACTTTATATAGCATTAAGTTGAAATTTAGGTTCTTTTTGTCTATCCTTGACATACTTGTAGATTGGAAATTTTTAGTGCCAATCTTTTCACCTAATATCTGCAATGCACATGAGTACCCCATTATATGTCACTAGACTCCAAAGACTTTTAATTGTGCAATTGTATTAGGGAACCCTTTTTTGGTAAATTACCAAATCCAAATAGTGTACAAGAAACTCCAGTGTTGCTTCAAAATTTGTAGCATGCGTAAAAGCCTAGAACTTGATTGTAAGAGAACTACACACAATGGGAGGTGCAATACATATATAACTATTCAAGATTGTTTAGGAGCTTGACAATTTAAAAGCTTGCATATCCATGAGAAAACTCTAGGAAAAAGTAGAAAAAAAATTTAAAAAAAGCAAATATATGTGACAAGCTCAAAACTTACTTAATATTGGACCCCAAGATTTGATGAAGAAATCTTCCTCCTTTGCTTTTTTTTTTGAGATTCAACATTTTGCTATTAACCTTCACAACTACTACCCATTGCAATGAAAGAAAAGTGAATTAATATGTATGGTGGAGTGTAGAGAAGTCGACAACTACCCTTTTAATTTTAGTCATCACATACCTAACAACTAAGGACTAGAATTCTCTTTGCTAGTCCATCTTGTGCTATATTATATTTTGTTTATGTTTTCCTTTGTGTGAGTTGTTTCTTAGTTCAGTTTGGTCTAGTGATCAGCTTTTGTTGTAGTTCTTTCTATTTCTCTACTTTGGTTATGGTGAACTCTATGTTATGGGTTCAAGGCCCTTCTTTGCTTGCTTAATAAAAAACAAAAACCAACATGCCATTCACCATAGTCATTCAACATCACTAATGACCATAACCTCCTTTAATTATGTAGATCTATAACCAAAGAAAACACTTTACTATTTTGATGTTTGGAATTAGTTAACACACTTTTCTCTAAGAAATTGTATGTATCTTTTCATATTAAAATGGAGGTTAGATTTTACTAATGTCATATCTAAAAAATATAAATTTAAGCATGTTCATAATAGTTCTTAATGATATTCAAGTAGACAAAGAGTAATTATAGAATTGAAATTTTAATACATATAATTCAAAACTCTACAATCCACTAAATTTTAATATTAATTAAAATAAAAATAAAAACATAATATTTTTATTTATAATCTGACTATTTCCTAGCATAAATTAGTAAAAAATAGATAAATGATATTTTAGAGATTATTGTTGGCTCCCAACAAATAGGAAAACGCCCTATTTTAATTTTTTAATATGATTTAATTTTATTTAAAGAGAAGCGTAGCACATGGCTACTAAATAAATGCCACCGCAGAGTGGGGTGCTTTGTCGTTTCCCGCACAAGGCGAGCACGTGGTAAGACTGTCGAAGTCAACAGATGAAGGCCAATATCTAGTCAGCATCCACGTCTATTCCACGTCATTATACTGTGTCCAGGAATCTTTATTGCCGGTAAAATTTACCGGTCACGGTAGATTCTAAAAATCGACGTGTGTTCGGGCATAAATAACCATTCTTTAGCTGGTTGAAGAGCATGAAGTGTGATCTTTTATTTATTTTCTCTTTCCCCTTTGGCATCTTTCGATTGGCATTTCTAATGCCGTATCCGTCTCTTCCAGAAATTGAATACAAGTGGGTGTTAAGATTTTAGATTCTCAGTCAGAAGATTTCGAGTTTCGAAGCTGCTTCTCGTCAAATTTGAGCTCAATCCGTGATTTTGATCTATCTATAGGCAACGATGAGCTAAGTTTTCAGCGGATTGGACATTTTTACAGCAAGATTGAGGTGGATTAGTCCATTCGCCTCTTTTTAAACCATTCTGTAAAAATCTCTGAAAATTTGACGCGTTTGCAGCAAATGGTAACACTATTATCTCGGAGTTTGAGCATACTTTGGCGTGGATTTAATATTTTATGATATTATACAGAGGCTTTACGAATTGAATCCCGGAATCCCACGGTAATAAATTAGTGGCTGAAAGTTTTCCTCCTGCAGTTTTCTCTGGCATTTTTTGGATTTGCTTTGCTTAAAATTTGTCTTCTGCTGAAAATTGTATGGTATGCTAGTAGAATAATCAAGTTTTTCATGATATTTTAATGAAAAGATTGCTTTTAGTCCCTACTCAGGAAAATGTGCGTAACTGCAAGCAAATGTAAACTATAAATGTGAGACAAGTGTTTGCATCAAAAGCCAAAAACGAAGCCCTGAGGATGACCTTTTAGAGACCTGGTTTTGGCTGATTGAAAGTATTTATTGAAAAACTAGTGTTTTTTGGATCAAAAATGGCAAGAGGAGGTCTGAAATGGCTGTCTTTAGTTGTATCCGCTGCCTTATTTGGAGTCTTGTTGGCCATGACATTTGGGTCCGCGGAAAGGACTTTCCCACAAGGCGAAGCTTTTCCCCAGGAAAGGGAAAGAGGTATGGAAGAAGTAGACGATCTTGTGGAGGAACAGAGCATGAAAGCATATATAGTAAGAGCTGGAAACTTCCTCTGGCAGGCGGATAAGTCTGAGTACCATCATGTTTGGCCGGTAGTTTCTTAATCCAGAGCATTTAGTTTCAATCATTTTAAGTTTTGTGTATGCATGTAATGTATTGAAAGGCTACTAATACTGTAATATTTGGATTTGAATTCACAGAAAATGAAATTTGGTTGGAAAATAGTGATTGGCACCATAATTGCTTTCTTTGGAGCAGCAGTGGGTAGTGTTGGAGGAGTCGGTGGAGGGGGGATATTTGTCCCCATGCTTACACTCATTATTGGATTTGATCCCAAGTCCTCCACAGCCATATCCAAGTGTGAGTACAATGAGTGGATGTAGCAAGAATCATCTCTGTTATGCTGGAAGGTTTCAAGCCGACAGAACCTTTTGTTATGTTTTTGTTTTTGGTTTCTTAACGAGTACTGCTTTAGCTGACGACACTTCGAATTTGCATGAGTTTCCGTTTATGCTTTCATCGGTTGTTTTTACTTTTGATCTGTGTTTGTTTTGATCCGCCCTTACTGTGGCAGTCTCTGAAAGTTCTTTGTGACTGTCTAGGTATTTTTACCTTCTTGCCAGTCGTATGTTAGAGGCTTGCTGCTTTGGAAAGCTACAGTTGACTTTTTGTCTCACTTCATTTCTTGGGTTATATGTTTTCCCTGCTATTGATGTACTCTTTTTTCTCTATCTCAAGTCTTATTATGTTTGTTGCAGCCATTTGAATGACTGGAAAACTCATGCCTATTTCAGGTTGATATTGCAAATGTGAACTGAAATTAGTCATCGAATTATTGTGTTTGAATTTTGATTCTCGGATCTCTGCCCTTAGTTGTTTAAATCTTCCCCTCTGTCATTGATAGGTCCAAAGTGGACAGTGATAGAATCCCAGTAAATAAATGGTCCTAGGAGACCATGCTGGCCTAAAGGGCTTAAAATGTCATCTCATCCTATTCTGGGTATTGCCTCGAATCGCAAGATCATAAACGGAAGTAATAGATTTTTATCTATTGGGTTTTTGCTTGTGTTCTAGCCTATTTTTGTTGAACTTCTGATTTTTTTAAAAATGTAATAGATTTGTCTTTTGCTTTATTAGAAACAAAGAGTAAGTCTGAAGTTTTGTGTGCTTTTGCATTACAGGTATGATTATGGGAGCAGCAGGATCTACAGTTTTCTACAATCTTAAACTCAAACACCCAACATTAGACTTACCCGTTATTGATTACGATTTGGCTATGCTTTTTCAACCCATGCTGATGTTGGGGATTAGCATTGGCGTTGCATTCAATGTTATTTTTGCAGATTGGATGGTCACTGTTTTGCTTATCATTTTATTCATAGGTAATAGATAAATTTTCAAGAAATATACATTTTTCTCTCTTGAACAAAACTATTTTTTTTTTAACCTCATTAATGCTGCAAATCTTAAAACTGTGTGCTTCCTTCATCATTTACATTTATTGTATGAAGTTCTCACCAAGGTGCGAAGGTTAATTATGTTGTGACATATAACAGGTACGTCTACTAAAGCGTTTTTGAAAGGTATAGAAACATGGAAGCAAGAGTCAATAAAGAAAAAGGTATTTGATCTCTTCTGGAGATATTGTTTTCTAACATAGAGCCAATAGGATTATACCACAAGATAGCTCTAAATCTAGCGTCCCAGATTATATTAGCTTGTGTTAATCTCATTTAGCAACCCATATTATTGTGATTTGAGCAATTCTACCATATTACTACAGGAAGCAGAAAGGACACACTCGGAGAATTCTCAATCTAACAATAGAACAGAAGGTAGAATTTTAACCCAATCTGATGGTTTTATTTTCATACATTTTTCTTTTGGGTTACATTTTTGCCATCAAAAGACCAAGTACTTTCTGTTTGCCTTGTGTTGATTCAAATTGTGCAATATGCTATTATTGATTGTTTGGAGTTATTTTCTCTCAGAGTGGCAGTCCTTGCTTTATTTCAAATCTTTTGTTCATTTCTGTCAAATACAGATCATGAGGAAGTGGATTTCAAACCTCTGCCTAGTGAACCAAATGAGGAAAGGAATGCTAGTAATGGGGAGACTAATCAGCGCCTACCAAGAGATGTCACTGTGAGTCTTGTATAATGTCTTATCTTGAAGTAACAGTCAATGCATCTAGCTGACAAAAAAGTAATTCTTTGAACATAATTTTTAGGTAAAGTTATAGAAAATTTCCTTTGAATAGGGGAAATCATTTACGAATTCCTAATTCCATGGATTTAGTGGGGGTTTTTGAAGCACAATTTAGATGATGATAACTATGCATATTGAAGATCTGCTAGTTTTCTTCATGGAAAGCAATTCATATTTTTTACAGATTCTTCCAATTATACATGTTTTAGCTTTTAACTGAGAAATGTTGGAGTGGAATTTTAGATATGCTGCAGACTTGTGTTGATTCTATCGCATAGGGAGAGATATCCGGCCCTAGATATTTTTCTCTAGATACTTTCAGGTGCAAGGGAGAATAAGAATCAGGTACTGACTAGAAGCATGCCTTTGTAACTAATGCAGAACTCAATTTGGTTCAACGTCCGTTGGAAGGAATTGGGGATGCTGTGCTTTGTTTGGTTGGCATTTCTGGCAGTGCAGATCTTAAAGGTAATTTTCAATATATATTGATATAGAAAAGAAAGAGATGCTGGATATGGTTTAAGTCTGCTTAAAATCTCATGTGCATTTTTAAATAACGCTGGACATACATGTAACCAAAGCCATTTTTTAGTGAATTGATTGTCTTATTCTAGAAACCTGTCTGAGTGCATGTACCTTTGTTTTGATGCCTGCTCAGACTAAATCAGCTACATGCTCTGTAAAGTACTGGGTATTAAACTCACTACAGGTACCTCGCATTTACCTCTCTGCAAGCAATATTGAACATCAGTGGGACTCATATCACATGAACTCCACCACAACAAAAGTATTTGAATACTATGTTTATTGTGATGCAGGTCCCAATTGCTTTTTCTGTAACCCTTTATGAAGCTGTTTCTTTATACAAAGGGACCAAGACAATTGCCTCTAAAGGAGTAGAGGGAGTTGATTGGAAAGTATCTCGGCTGCTTCTATATTTCTTCTGTGGAATTATGGCTGGTGTTGTAGGTGGCTTGCTTGGTCTTGGAGGAGGATTTATCCTTGGTCCTCTATTTTTGGAGCTAGGCATTCCACCCCAGGTTTCCTTCACCCTATCTTTTATATTGTATTCTAATATCAAGATTGGAATTGTCAATCACATAAAATTAGAGTGCAAACTCAAAGTCCTTGCTGTCTTGCAGGTTTCAAGTGCCACTGCAACATTTGCTATGGTATTTTCTTCATCAATGTCTGTGGTCGAATACTACTTTTTAAAGCGATTTCCAATTCCTTATGGTATGCAGCATGTATAACCGATATTTTGCTCTTAGATACAATATAATTTTATCTTCTCTGGTTGTTTGCATCTAATCTTACATAACACAAACTGAGTTGGGTACATAAATAAACTTTTACATACACAACTACTATAATAGCGTACTGCTTGCATTTGCATAGCTTTTTTTCCTTTCTTGAGAAAATAATGTGTCTGCTGTATCTGATCATTTCTTCTCAACAACACATCAATGTTGAGAGTTGGTTGTACCAACCAAATTTCCAGCAGTTGATCTTTCTGCATGCCTACTTGTTGAGATCATAGGGAAATGAGTTCTCGAGCTTCTATGGATTTTTAAATGGGTTCCACTTGAATTTATATTGAATGTTGATCGGGTCCTAATACTTAGCTTTCTGTCTTGGCAGCTGCATACTTTTTTGCAGTTTGTATTGTTGCAGCCTTTTGGGGTCAGCATGTTATTCGGAGACTCATCATTTTGTTAGGGAGGGCATCCCTGATCATTTTTACCCTCGCTTTTGTAATCTTCCTAAGTGCTCTGACATTAGGTAAGTTTATAAGATCTGTATGTTTGTTTAGAAATAACTTTAGTCAGGGTTTACAAAGATGTGCAGTGATGAAGTCTGTCCTGAAATACAAATTTCTTTAATTGTGTGTCATTCCTAGCATTTGTAGTAACTTAAGAAGACACTAAATCTAGTTTTATATTGCAGGTGGAGTAGGCATTGTTAAAATGGTTCACAAAATACACGATGGAGACTACATGGGTTTTGAGAACCTTTGCACCTATGAAGCGTGAACGTTTTGTACTGTGGAATGCTTCTAACAAATTAGTCAACTTTGCTGGCTGGCGAACCAGGCATGCAACTTGCAGCCTCTCAAAGCAATAATAGTGGGGGTCGCAACAAGAGAGCTGATGTTGGAAGTTGAAGCTTGTATGGATGCCTCTGTCTACAGAGGATGTCTATGCATAGACATTTGAATTGTTAGTTGATTTATTGTAACATTAGATCTGCCAAAGATTGGCATTGCATTAGGAAAAATATATGCTATCAATAAACAAGAGAAGTGAAATTTTTTATATTTGAGAATGCAGCTCTTGTGGATTTGGATTGAGTCAAAATGTTGCATTGTAATTCATTTATAAAACATAAGTTGTCAAGGCAGTAAATGCAAATTGTGGCCTGTTAAATCCCCTCACATCTAGATTTGCAACGTCCTTAAAAATAACATATATTTAATATACAAGTCTGCAGACACCTTCCGGACAAAAATCATGCAAGGTATTTTCATTGGATCGCTATATCAATTCACTATAAGTTTCATTTATTCATGTTTGTTAGAAATCGAATTAGACTATAATTTGTTTTGGATAGTTAGATGTCTTTTAGGTTTGTTTATTGGTTCAACCCGTATGCCTAAATACCAACACAGGTTGTTGGATTTTGTATGTAGAAATAGATATTTAAATGAGAAATAACATATGGTCATTCCATCATTTGGTATCAGAGGCAAACTCTTGAGTGGAAAATATAGAGCCAAGAAAATTTTAAATGAGAAATAACGTATGGTCATTCCATCATTTGGCATCGGGGCAAAGCCCTTTAGTGGAAAATATAGAGTCGGGAAGATGTAGGGGCTCGGGCAGTGACCTTCGTCATCTGAGAATCTGTATTGACTGGGAGAACGGTGATGTGTAATTTCATTCCATTGTAAAGGCAATCCTGGGTCCTTACTGTTAACAGGAAACAGGAAGTAATGTTAGGAGTTAACATGCATAATATTAAGAGTCGATTGATTGTGATTTTTTAGTTTGTTTAGTGATATGTTATTCTCGAAGTATCTTTAAATTGTCTTGTATGCAGGGTAATGAGCCAAGCCTTCTGGGTCATGAGTTCTTTGAATAACATATTCAGCTGTGTTTTTGTCTTCCTAAATCTTTTTTCTAACTTCTGTAATTATTTATTTTTCATGATATCAGAGCTATGGTTGTGGGCTGTGATTTCAGTGTATGGGCACTGGCAGAAGTGAACAGAGCAGTTCGAAAGTTTGGTGTGCTTTGCAGCTGTATGAAAGGCATCATTTTTTGAAAATCTTCTCTGATATGCCAGTAGTGTGAGAGCAAGGGGCAGAGCACAAATGTGATAGCGCAGATTAGATAGTTTAGACAATCAAATTCTGCTCAAGAAGATCATATAAAAATATATTGACAACCTCCCTGGTTGCTCAGGGAAGTCCAAATAATACACGGTGCATTGATTCAGGAGTTAGCCAACATGTGACCTGCAACTAGAACTTTATTGATTCTTTGGAAGAAGTGAAAGATGCAAGGATATTTCTTGGTGATGATAGTTCACCTGAATTTAAATGATACGATGGTAAGGACTTGGAAACAGAAAGGGTGAATCTTGTGTCTAAGTCAAATGAAAAATCTTCTCTCAGCAAGCTAAAAAATAATGATGGATTCAAAATTGAGGCTATAGGAGTTCAGAGTGATGACGTCTACAATTTTTTTAGCATCTGTAGATAAGAAACTCACATTGCTATAGGTGCCTCTACAAGTGAGTTGTGGCATCAAAGTTTGGCTATGCTCTCAAACATGGGATATGGTTGGCAAACTTCCTTTGATAAGGGCCAAACACAAACATGTGTAAAGGATTCATGATTGGCAAACAATATAAAGACAAGTTTGAAAAGTCTAGATGGAGGGCAAGTAAATCTCTCAAGTGAAATTGCCCTAGTGATTCATGTGGGCATATGACTCCTCCATCAAGGTTAGGGGCTATGTACATTTTAACATTCGTTGATGATTTTTTGAGGAAGGTTTTGTCTACCTGAAGCAAAATGGTGGAGAGTTTGACAAATTTGAAGAGTTTAAGGCATACGTGGAAAATTGAAGTGGGGACAAGATCAAGAGGACGATAACAAATAAAGATGGAGAATCTGCTAATAATAAATTCAAGGATTTTTATGAATATCATAGGATTAACAGAGAAATGTCCAACAAGTATACCCTTCAACAAAATAGTGTTGCTGAAATGAAGAATAGAACCCTAGTGGAGATGGCACAATGAATGCTACTATCTAAGGATCTTCCTTTGTTTATGTGGGAAGAAGTAGTCAATACAACATCATGTCTTGAATAGATTGCTTACAACTTGTTTGCATGATATCACTCCAAAGAGAGCATAGAGTGGTAAGAAGTTGGAATTGTTAAACATCCTAGAGTATTTGGATGTGAAGCATTTGCTCACATGCTTGATGAGATTAGAGAAAATAATTATGATAAGAAAAGTGTTAAGTGAATTTTCATTGGCTATGATGATACAAAAAGGAACAAGTTGTACTGTCCTAATGTGGAGGATGGATTCACTAGTAGGCATGTCAATTTTAATGAACAGTTTGAGGATATGATCAAATCCTCTCCAACTCCAATCCCACAAATGACCATAAATAGTGATGTACCATATAGTGCCGAATTGGTGAAAGTTCAAAGGCAACTTCCAATACAAATGAAGAATCTAGTCCTCCTAAGAAGACCAAGAGTCTTCTAAAAATCTATAAAAGGATCCAACAAGTTATTTATGCCCTAATCACCACAGTAATGGAGACTAATGATACTCAAACCTATGATGAAGCTAAGAGAAACCATGAATGAGATCAAGCCACACAAAATGAATATGACCCCTTGATAAAGAAGAAAACTAAGGAGTTAAAGGACTTAAGGGAAAGAATATGGTCCAAAGTAAGTGGGCACATAAGACTAAATTCAACTCTAATGGAAGCATTGAAAAATGTAAGGCAAGATTATTGGGCAAAGGGTACTCACAAAAAGAAGGGGTTGACTACAAAAACTTTTACTTCAATAGCAAGGATTAACTGTACTGTTGGGACTATTTTAAGGCAAGATTATTGGGCAAAGGGTACTCACAAAAAGAAGGGGTTGACTACAAAAACTTTTACTTCAATAGCAAGGATTAACTGTACTGTTGGGACTATTTTAGCATTGGCAACTTATTTTAGATGGTTTCTTCTCCAAATGAATATTGAGAATGCCTTTTTGAATCAAGAAATTGATGAAGAGATCTATGTGACTTGACCATATGGATTTGAACATTTGAGATAGGAACACTTAGTTTGTAGGTTAAGGAAGTCTCTTTACGTATTGAAGCAAGCTCCAAGGGCTTGGTATGATAAGAATAATGAGAATTTTAAGGGTTAAGACTTCCATGGTAATCCTCATGAATCAAACCTGTATGCGAAATAAATTGACAAAGGTGATATATTACCATGCTTTATGTTGATGATCTATCACCGCAAGAAAAAGTATGGACAAAAATAGTGACATAAAGTTGACTTTTAAAGATATATTTGAGATGGTAGATCTTGGTCTTCTTCACTATTTTCTTAGCATCTAGGTGTGGCACAAAGAACACAGAGTAAATCTCCTTCAAATGTGCTACAAAATTGTTGAGTAGGTTTAGTATGAAAGATCACAAGAGTGTTTCTGCCCTACTTACTCTAGGGTTAAAGTTGACCAAAGATATGAAAGGTGAAGAGTGTGGATCCTACCTTATACAAGCAACTTGTTAGAAGCCTTGTGTACTTGACTCACACTTGGCTAGATATCTCTTTTGTAGTGGGTGCACCATGGTTTTGTGGTTTTTGAGTTCTTTTAAGGTTCCACATTTAATGGTATTAAAAATAATATCAAGATATGTGCATGGGTCTTTAATTATGGGTGGTTTTTTTTCTTCTTTTGCAGACTTGGCACTTACCGAATATTTTGATTTAGAACGGGAAGGTTGTACAAATGGCATACATTTATGTTTCCTCTCTTGGTTTTGGCCCAATGCATGTCATAGCAAGCAATCCACTATTATCTAATCAACTATAAAATCTAAACATGTAACAATAATTGAGGCAACCAAAGAAATAACTTGGTCATGGTCTATTCTTCCAGTAGAGCAACATCAAACATGGACTTCTTCACTCTTCTATGATAATCAAAGTGCCATTCAATTTTTCAAGAATCTTGTGTTCCATGCTAGAACAAGACATATTGAGGTCTATCACCATTACATCAAACACATCATCTAACAATAGGTGATCCATATTCAATATTGCAAGATAGAAGATTATATAACTAATGTGTTCACCAAAATCTTATGTGACTAATTTTTTTTTATCTTAAAAATATGTTAAACTTGAGAGAAGATTGAATTGACATTGAAGAAGAATTGTTGTCAATACCAACTTCATTTTTCTTTTTTTTATTAAGTGTCATAAACCCAAAAAATTAAAAAAATGTTAATACAACATACTGTTAACAATTTCATTTAGTTTTCCAATTAATTGATAATAATTGAAATATTTATAAATTCTGTTAGAGATGCAAAAGGTTCATTATGCTTCTTTTTGTCTACCTAAATCTGTTATTATTTATTTTTCACTTCTGCTGAAGAAATATCTGTTGCTCTTGCTGATAGGGGGTACAAAACTAGGCCTCTATTGTAGGGGTGAATAAGATTTCTCACATTACATACCTCACCTTCACCACATTCTATGTTGTAGCTTTCACACAACTCATTTCGATAAAAATCAACTTACAAGTGAAATCACTTCATCTCTCAGTGACACGAACAATCTTGATTTGTCAAATAACTTGCTTTGTGGGACAATACCTTACATAGCTCATTGTCTTATTCCATGTAAAGACAAGGGCCAAAAGTATGAAAATATAATTTTTTTGGGGGGGTTTTCTACAAGGGAATTGTATTTGGCTTTCATTTTGCAAGCTTTGAGGGTTAGCATTTCCTATTATTAAAAAAAAAAAAACCTTCAAGAGTCATTATAATGTATTTTTTTTAAAGTAGAAAGTATAGATTTTTAGTTGTATTTTCTTTAATGAAGAGTCTTTTTAGATGAATTTTAATAAGTGGTTGTCAGTTTAGTAAGACTGGAAGAGGAATGAACATCTGAAAAGATATTAAGAAAAAAATATTGTTCATAATCAATTGTTTTTGAAATGGTAAGCAACATTTTCAGGGTGCCATACCCTTCACAAAGGGCCCAAGGGGCCAAAGAAAAACATAGTTCAAAACAAAATTTGAACTATAGGTACAAACAAAAACAATTGACTGACAGCTATGGAAAACAAAGAAATTAAGCAACCCCAAACACAGAGGGGTCAAAGCTGGCTCCATGAGCCCGAGTCCGAGAAGTAGACATAAATTTATTCTTCTAAAGAACAACCGACCAGGGAGGCTCAGAAACAAGAAACAAAGAGAAAGGTGAGAGGAGTGGCTCCACCTCAGCCACCATAGGACCACCAAGTAGCGAGGGAGTCGACAACGAGGCAATCGAGATCGAATCAACAAATAGAACAATAGAGACTCCCAACAAAGGGCATACAAGGTTTGACAGAGCAATGACAACAAGGGCAGGGTCAAGCACAACAGTGTCAGCAGAACGGTCCAAAGGTGGTTCCACAGAAGAGAGCTCCGGGAGAGGAGTAACAACATGAGGGTCGACCTCCTCAGAAGAAACATCTGAAGAAGAATCCACTGTGAGGTGATCTAGGAGAGCATCCTTCCACCAAGTCATAACACCCTTGTAGCGGGAATGAGGGAAAGCAAAGGCCAAATGACCCACCGAAAAACACCTCCTACACCGAAAGGGGAGACCCTCATAGTCTAAGAGTTTCTTCCAAGGTTTGTCCTCCACCAACAGAAAAACATCCCCATGGAGAGGTTTGGAGATGTCTAGATCAACTAACACCCGAGCGACCATGGTGTGCCCAAACTCCCTATTTGTAGAATCCACCATTAAAAATCAACCAATGGTATTGCCAATGGCCTCAAAGCATGATTCCTTCTAGAACTGGAGACAAAGGTTTGGTAGTTGGACCCAAACAGGTCTGGTGTTCAACAACTCCGTAAGGGGGTTGAAAGAACGAGACTAGGGCCTGATGGACAAAGAATGAATACCCCACATCCATCCTTTGTCCAGAACACAATTTTGCTCATGAGGGGAGCCCAAGGTAGCAATAAAGAAGCCCCTAGTGCTAGGGTAGAGCTCGATTTCCCTAGCAACCAAAGGCTTCCAAGAAGCCTCCACCCTGTCATGGAGGTCCAAGAGGGATGGCCACAACCCATTGAATCTGTAGACCACACCCATTTTTAGATAATACTCCTCATTTTCTACGATTTTCGGACCACAAACCACCACAGGGGAGTCCTGAGCACAAGGAAAAGACCTCTGGGGAGGCTGCGCACTCACCCTAGTAGCTTCAAAAAAGGATTTTTCCTTCCCCATAGAACACCCAACATCAGGAGGGTGAGAGGAAAAAAACCCACCAATAGGACCATTCATAGGCAGCGAGGTAGGGGAAGGATGGGAGACCTCATCGGGAAGAAGACTGAGGACACCACACCCCTCCGCATAATGCATAGAGGAAGCCGGATCCGACACAAAGCAAGCTAAATCCAGGCGGGAAACTGCAGCCAAAACGCTAGAGGGAGAGTCCCCACACAGACCAGCAGGGACAAAGCCCATAATTCCAAGAGCAACTGCAGATCCCCTAGATGGGCACACGCAGACCCCAACTGAGACCACCTCCCCAACCATAGTCCCAGCCAACCCATTGGGTCATCGCAGAGCAGAGATGTTCACGATTTTTCTCCCGCCTACGTTCATAATCAATTGTTAAATGGATTGAACTATCTAATATGGAAGGAAAAATGAAGACCGTCCTCTAATGTGAGGAAGTATAAGAGGTTGTTATGAAAAAAAATGACTTTCAATGCAAATGAACAAAGAGCCAAGGATAAAATGAGTACAAAGGTATTGATTCCAATTGAACTCTCTGTGGGTGACAAAGTCTAGACACACATTCATAAGATTGACACAATTTATGAAGCTTGGTCAAAATTATAATTGTATGAAGTAAATAACAAACTAGAGTGTTATACCTTAGTGAGGTGATACATACAATCAAAATGAGAGAAGGATATAAAGTAGATGAATTCTTGATACTATTAACTCACATAGAGAATCAACTCTTGTAAATATAATAGACAATAGACAATGACAAGCTCATTTGGTCATTCTACATGTTCTTCAACCATTATATATGTATTTTGTGACACCCTAAAATAATGATGTCACTATAAGTGCCCAAATTGTACGAGCATCCATGACAATGCAACGTTGATTCAACAATCTAGCACACGAACCATGTGACATGAATACAATTCATTCTTAGCCTTTCCAATTTTGATGGAAATGTCTAGTTGGCTCTTAGGATCAATTCTCACCCTTTCTTCATGTTCATCAACCTTGCACCTTGCTTGTATTATTTTTTGCTTCACAAAAACCTTGTTTTTAGCTCATAAGTGGTGAAATTTCCCTTGTTTGCCTCAAATTGCCTAGACAACTTGGAAATTGCTCATGCGATTCACTACTAGAAAAACAGTTGGATTCATCAATATTTTTTGGCATGTTAAAACTTTGAATTCTTTCCATCTTGTACCTAATTTTTTCCTTGTACTCAAGCCTCGTTTGGTCCTAACTATACATAATTTTGTTAATACTTTAATTTCAAACCCCTAATTTCCAGTCTAAACTTATTTATATTCTCTCAAATGGACTCACATGTGGTCTTTTGTTGTTTCACTTGCCTCTGTCAAATAATTTATGAGTTTCACCTTCTCTTTCACAATAATTGTAGTAGGTTAAAAATTTAATTTTAGAGGCTTCCAAGAAAATATCAAAGTCATCCCTATGGTGCATACACTTTATACAACCTCAAGTCTCTTCCAAAAACCATTTTTGAACCTTCCAAGCTCCCAAAATAGCAACTGCATCATTCCTAGTCATTTTCATTTGTCTAGTTTCTTTTCCCCTCTATAAATTCTTATATCGAGTATCCCAAGCTAAAGAGGAGAGAGGATTGTGGAAGTTGGACTATTGAGGACACACATGTCAAGATCTTTTTGTCAACACATTAACTTGTTGATATCCTTGGTGTGAGGCTCCAATATTTGCTTAAAATTTATAAAATAGTTTATTTCCAAAAGATTAGAGTAAAATATACCAAAAAAAGTAGTTAATTAATTATTCTAGCCTAGATCTCTAGCATTTCATAACCACTTTTCAATAGTTTGAAATGGCACTGGGTGAGAGCGGTTTAGGCGACCAATGGGAAAATTTCGTGAATAACGTTGTTGCGAGTGAAATCCTGCGAAACGTTGTTGCGGGTGTTGATGGGGCTCTGTAGGGGATTGTCCCCTCTGCTCCGAACGACATGCTTTAGTCTGGGGGGGATGGGGTTCCTCTAGTCGATGCACATGAAAATGTTGTTGTGCAGGGTGGTTTGGACGAGGGCCTTGTTCCCTCTCCTCTTGTCGCTCCTAGTTGCCTTTGTAAATCCTTCTCTAAGGCTGTTTCAAAATCTCGTTCCCAGATTCCTCCTGCTTCGGCTAGGGTTCGGCCTTTGTCCTATGCCCATACTTCCCCTGTTGTGGTATGTGGACCAAAAGTTGCTAAAAATGAGGATTTTTATATGCGTCAGGGTGTGGTTTGTAGATTTAACGGCTTATGGCCCTCCTTTTCTAATCTTCATGCATGGGTTTCCAATTCCTAGAAACCTATTGTTTCTGGACATATTGATCTCTATCCCAATGTTAGAGGTTTTTTCTTTGAAACATTTGCTTCTTTTGAGGAGTGAGACAAAGTGTTGGACAAGGGGTGGATGTGGGGTATTCATTTATTGTTCCTTCAGCCTTGGTCTTACTCATTCAATCCTCTTATGAATCAATTGAATATCAGACCAGTTTGGGTTCGTCTGTTGAACCTCCCTCTCCAGTTTTAGGAGGATTCTTGTTTTGAAACTATTGGCAACGCCATTGGTTTATTTTTGAAGGAAAACTCTACGTCTCGAGATCTTGGGCATACTATAGTGGCTTGTATTTTAATTGATTTAGACATCTCCAAACCTCTCCATGGGGATGTGGTCTTGATGGTGGAGGACAAACCTTGGAAGCAACTCTTAGACTATGTAGGGATCCCTTTTCGATGCAGGAGATGTTTCTCTATTGGTCATTTGGCCTCTAGTTTCCCTCTTACTTGCCATAAGAACATTGCTACTTGGTGGAAGGATGCTCTCTGAGACCATCTCACGGTGGGCTCTCCATCTTCGGATGTTTTCGGGGCGAACGTCCCTTCCTTATTTGCTTCTTCTTTGGAGGCTATGTCTCCCCTGGTTCCTCCTCCTGTTCCTTCTGTGGAACATGTAATACCCCTCCGTTTTGCTTCTTGTTCAAGTTGTTTTATGCTATGTTTGGTTGCAGTTACTTTGCTTCTGGATACATTTTGTTATAATATTTTGATCGTTACTATTGAGTGACAAATATTATTGTGGGATGTAGTTATTTGATTTTGTTTCACATGCATTATGGATTAATGATGTTGTAGAGTTAACATGAGATGTTATTATGAGATTACTGGATTATGATGGAAGTGTCAGTTTTGATGAGTGTATTGGTGAAGAGGACGATTTTGCATCACTCGCTTGCGAGCGCCCTGCGAATTCGTGATTCTTTCTTCACGGTGTGTATTATATGCTGGATATATTGTATGAGGTTGTTTACTTGGTTGCAGGATTGCAGGTACATGACACCGACTCCACCTGGCTTCACAGGTTTGAGCGTGTCGATCCAACGGTTAAGTTGAACGGGAGATAGTAGCTAGGTAACATGTGTCAAGTTTACACCCTAGCCTTAGTGTGTCGTCAGTTGTGTGTGTCGAGTCATTATCTATCTTGCTTTGATATTATTTAATTATGAAGGATTATTGATTTGGAAATAGATATTTAGAATAATTGCATTTAAATCATGTTGATGGTTATTTAATTTAAATAATGCAATGTGGATAAAAGTTTATATTTAAATTATTTAATTAAT
Source organism: Sequoiadendron giganteum (assembly GCA_007115665.2). Taxonomy (NCBI): domain Eukaryota; kingdom Viridiplantae; phylum Streptophyta; class Pinopsida; order Cupressales; family Cupressaceae; genus Sequoiadendron; species Sequoiadendron giganteum. The sequence goes on along the minus strand of CM021109.1, from coordinate 488,065,114 downwards.
TAAATTTAATCCAAAGGGGTTGAATTTAGTTATTAAATAATTAAATTAATTAATTAAACGTGATGCAAGAGAATGAAAGGAAATAAAAGAATTAGAATTAATTTTGGAATTTAATTCCAACGTGTGGGAATTAAATTAGAAATTGTAATTAAATGTTTATTTGGGAAATTGGTTGCAACTTTGGAAATTAATTTATTATTTGAAATTGCATTTTAAATTGAAAGTGGGTTTTCCAAAAGTGAAATTGAAATTGAAATATCTAATTTGCATGCAATGTGAATTAGGGTTGTAAAAATTGAAATTGAAATATCTAATTTGCATCTAATGTGAATTAGGGTTGTATTAGGTGTTTTGATTTATAAAGAATACATGTTTTAATTTTAGGGCAGAAAAATATTCAAGAAAATTCATTTTTACAGCAGGGAAGAAATTTTGGAAAATTTGCACAAGGGTTTGAAGAAAGTTTGATTGTAGAATTGATTGAAGAAAATATTGTTTGCATTTGTTTGGTTTTGGATTGGATTCATTGGAGGATTGAAAAAAATTAAGGAAATCTTTGGAGGAGGCTTGCATCAGAAATTCATCTCTTCCTGTAGCTTCTTGTACCGGGTTTTTCTCTTTGTGTTTTATTGTTTTTGATTTTTTTCTTTAAAATAGTAATGATTAAAGATTTGTTTGTTAAATCTGTTTTAGAAAATAAATTTGATATTAGAAGAAAAGAATTAAACAAAGTTACAGCCTTTGCTTGTGAAAATTCTTGAGTGAAAATTGTGAAAACCTCAGTTGAATTTAAATTATTTGGGAAAATCGATTTTGTTGTTATTGAAATTAAACATAGAGATTGAAAAATGCATTTAGAATTTTTTTAGAAAATGAAACCTTCTGTTTATTATTAAAAAACGGATTTTAAAATCTGTAGTATAGTTATATTTTCATGGTAAAATGGTCTGGTTGCGTCGCTTATAACTTCATTTTCACAAACTGGGTTGTCAAGAAATTGAAAGGGTTTTTGCATTTTGAAATTTTCTTATTTCTATTAAAAATTCACAAATACCCCGATCGTAGTTTTTGAGTTATGCTTGAAACATGAGACTGCTGTTAAGTTATTTTCCCATGGCTGTTCTGAAAATAAAATAATAATAAATTGATATTTATAAATATTAATATTTTATATATTATTATTATAATATTAAAATATTATTTAATAATATTTTATATTATAATTTATAATATTAAAGTATTATATTTATTTATATTATTTTAAATAAATTTTTTATATTAGATTAGTGGAATTGAAATTATAAACATATGGGGAAATTATTGTTTATTTTAAAATGGCATGTTAAAGTTTAATTGAAGGAATTAAATATTTGATTTAAATAATGCATAATTTAAAATTTAATTGTGGAATTTAAATTCATGTGTAAAAGGTCCAATTATTAATTTGATTTAATTGGAAAAATATATTTATATTTTGAAAAATTGATGATAAGGGATATTTTATTTTTGAATTAAACAATTTGATATTCTGTAAAGAATAGAAGATACGTTAATGAATAAATATATTTAAATATATTAATTTATATTTAGTATATATATATTGAAGGTATATATCCATTTGAGAGAATAAATAATATTTTATCTTATTTTATTCTGTTGTTTGCAAATTCAGTATTATTAGTGTTCTAAAAGAAATGATTAGTATGTGTAGAAAATGTATAGAGAAAGATATTTTTTTTAATAGAAGTAATTACTTGATTTAAAAGGAAATATTTATTTTGTTAATATGATTGAAAAAAATATATTGAAATGTATATATATATTCATGAGTATTTTCAATCAGTATTTACCTTGTTTTATTTAAGTGCGTGTAATTTAGCTTTGCATGAAGAATTTAAAAGATAAGTTTTGAATGTATGGTCAAAATTGATAAGGAAAAAAGATATTTAAATATATTGAAGAATTATAGAAATATTTATATTTAAATATTTGTTTTAATTAATGAGATTTAATTAGAAATAATATGAATGCGTGGTCAAATAGACAAGCCAAAAGATATTTTTATACATTGATGAAATTGCATGTTTTTAAATGGATAGTTGATGAGACATAGATTCCGGATAGAAAATTGAAAAGATTGTTTGCAATAGTGTTAGTTTGCATTAGAAGTAAATTTAAGAACTAACTATATTGAAAAAGGTAAATAGTTATTATGTTTTATTTCCATAAAACAAATTAATTGTTGTGATTGGAATATTAAAGAATCTATATAATTGAGTTTATTAATATATATGTTTGGTGTATATATAATATGGAACATGTAAAATATGTTAAAGGCAAATTCATTATCGTATTTCGTTTTAATAGGATGTATACAATATATTATTGAATAGAGATTTAAAAATAGATTGATTAGTGTATATGGAAAATGGATAGAGAAACAATATGTTATTATATTAAAGTGATTGAATGTTTTAAATAGAAAATTGAATGAGATGTAAGAGTTGGTTAGGAAATGGAAAGAATTTACTTGCATAGATTTGTGTCGATTTAAAAGTAAATTAAAAAGTTGTTTTATTGATGAGGCAATCAATTATGTGATTTATTAATTTCTATTTAGATTAATTGAATCATTGTGATTAGATTATGAAAGAGATATGGATTTAGTATATCCAAAAGTAGTATCTTCCTCATGATTATCTTAAAAGATTTAATTCTCTGTATTCAGTAAAGGGAAACAAGTTTAATTGTTTTAAATTTCCAATAATGAAAAGGGAAATAGAGGTTAGGATTATTTTAGATGATCTAGTTATCGTGTCTTTGACTTTGTCAACACTACCTATTGAATGAGTATGGATTTAGGAAATCCAAATATTAGATTTGATTGATGACTTGAATGCTTTTGTTGCTATATCGTCAAGTTGCATTGTTGGTTTTGGGATTTAGTGTTAGTCCTAAATTATAAGTCTTCCAGAAGAACTTAGAGGATAAGGGTTGTTGAATCTTTATGCCATCCAGTTGTTTTTCCTTAGATAGTGCATGGCGTCTTTTCAGTTTTACCTGATTTTCATGAACGGGGATGTTTGCACCTCCTTGGTTTAGGAGCGGATTATGGGATCCGTGTCTCCTTGTATGGAGTGACCTTGTGATATGGTTTCATCTTGTTGCCTCCTATGAAAGGAGTGGACTATGTGTTTGTTGCCTCCAAGATATTTGGAGTGAGTTCTATTATTTGTATCCTCCTTGTGTTGGAGTGGATTATGATGCCTAGTTGGTATGCACTTGTGGTTCCCTTGGTGGATTGTTTGGGTGTGTGTTGTTGAATAGAAGAGTGGCTTTTGTTAGGAGCCGGAGCCCAAAGTGGTAAACCAGGTAACCTTCAAAAGTAAGTTAATCAAGTGATAATTAAATTAATGTACTTAGATGATTAAGATGCATTCACATTAATCAAGATAATTTAATCCTCACTCATAGACACAAGGGCTCGTTTAGACTTGGGATGAGTGAGAATGCCTGGAATGGCAAGATCAACTATTTTGTCCTTGCGAGAGGTAGTTGATTCCGCATGAGTGAGTATGAGTGCCGAGATTCGGTTGAGGCCACCAAGATTACTTGTGCCGGAGCCTATGAAGAATGCCCAGAGGAGATCTCATGACAAACCTTGCAATGACACTCTATCTAGGACAATTGTTGTTAATTGTTTTATATGTATGGTTTTGTGAACATACTTGATCTACTTTATGTCTGGAAGCAATGTGACCTATGTCAGTGATGTTGGAGATGTACTTGTATTGTGTTTGATTTGTACTTATGTTGTACTTGAGTTGAATTGGATTTGTACTTATTGATGACATTTATTTGGTTATGTCAGTTTGAGTCAGTATGAGTCTGCCTTTGGTTAGAGGTAGTAGAATCTTTGTCCATGTTACTTTGTTACTATCTTCTAGCATGGGGGGTGGGCCTTCGGGTACCACATTGGTTGGGTGGAACATGCACCAAAACCGTTGGGTCCCCATCGATCTTCAGTACTTAGTGGTGAGACATCCAGATGGACAGCTCGTGGTTCTTGTTGTAATTTCTTGCATTGTAATATTTCAGTTTGTATATGATACTTTATCCCTCTTTTGTAAGAGGTGGAGTTATGTAATTGTAATACATTTGTACTATTGCCTCATTCTGGGAATGAGTGATGTAACTATTGGTTTAAGATAATGTTTATGAGATTGTATCTTGGTTGATTATCTTATTATGTTATGTGGTATTCTTATGATGTATGATGTTTATTTCATACAGTTCATACTGCTATGGTTATATGTATTATGTATGTGTGGGTTAAAGTAATCCTAACCTTGTAGCTTTAGAGGTTGTTGTTAATTAGTAAGTGAATGTGTATGTTAAATGCACTTTATAAAAAAAATTTGGTTCGATTATGATGTTAATTGCAACTTCCTTTAAGGTTACTTGGCGGGGCATTACAGAACCAATGCTACCCTGTACTACTGTCGTTGTGTCGGAAAAACCTACTCACTAACTCATTTGATTGCAAAATTTGATGATTTTTTTTTATGAAAGCTATATAATCAAATGTATTGTTGGGCACTTGTGCGAGATTTTCATATTTTTTAAATTTTATCCCGACGTTCATTGGAATTTCAACGAACCTTATTTTTTGTCAAAGTTTTGACGAAGATCTTTCGTCGAAATTTCGACGGACTTGCAAATTTAAATTGTGGCCGACATAAATAAAAATGACCTTGACTATTTATTGCGACAGTGTTTTGCTTGACGATTTTCTTGGGAAAATTAGAAAAACTCAAGAAGATATTGCCAGGTTGACGATAGTCATTGTTTTTTCCAGAATTCATTTGTGAAGTCAGATTTGTACTTCTAGGTTTGAAAATCATATTTTAAAGCAACATCTCATCAGATTTCATTTTTAGTCTTGTGCATTTTTAGAATTTCATTTCCAGATTTTGGACCTGACTTCACAAATTCTTTATATGGGAATTGTTTATAAATGATGGAAAATTGGATTTGGACAAAAAATATATTTGCAAGGTTTCAATTTTAACCCTAACAATCAATTTTCAATAGATTTGGGAGCCATAACTACATAATATCAAAGGCATATGGATAGCTACAGAGTGAAATAGCTGTCAAGATTCTGGCCTAGAGGGTTGACCAAAGAATTGGGAATGTTTGATAGTGGATAGTTAAAGCCATTTATCTATGATATTTTTGAAGACTACTTCATAAAGATGTATTTTTCCCTTTGCCAAGTTTCAGAAATAGATTTTAGACCTTAGATGCCAGTGTCTTATAAAAGCAATTATGGTATATCTGTTCCTTGAAGTTCTTAAATTCATATTGACTCTATACAAATGTATCTATTTTTGATTTGAACAAGAAAGAAAGAAAGCAACCAATTTGTAAATATTGTGAGATAATTAGAGCAAAAAATGAAAAAAATGAAAAAATGAAGGTCAAGGCCTATCTATTTTTCTCAGTTCACTTAAACATTTTAGATGCTGCCAAACATCTAGCAAGCTATAACTATCATGCAAATCATATGATTTCTATTTGTTTTGTACTTTGGAACAATTTACAATATGAAATTGTCTCCTCATGTATAAGTATAAGCTGCCAAATTCCTTCAGAAGTTGGTACAGGAATCAAAAGATGAACCTGTCAAATTGGAAACCAAACTTTTTGTGGTAAGAAGAGTTGATTTTGACATGAATGGCATGTTGTAACAACTTTATTAAGTAATACAATTTATTTAGTTATTTGACAATTTGGTGATTTGTGTGTGGATATGCCACCATATGAAACTGAGTGGAAAAGAGCAATCCTTGCCTTATCAAGTAATATCCAGGTAAAATGTTATAAAAAATAACTTGTGATTTTAGTGAAGCCGGTCAACCTACTCATGCTTTTCCATGCTTAATTTTTTCCTTTTGGATTGAGCTACTTATGATAAATTTTTAACTTTCCTCACAATTTGTGTATTACCCTCTCAAGTTTTTAACTAGTTAAAAGCAATCTCTTATAAAGGATATAAAATTCTTTAGTACTTTAGATTGTCCTTTATGTTAAGGGAGGCATATGACTATTGTTTATATAATTCAACTTTATTTGAGAGTAAGCATATTTAATCTCTATGTGGTAGATTCAAACACTAAAAGAAAATATTTGACCTTATTAGGAAAAAGAAAGAAAAAAACGTAAAAGTGCATCACATCTCTGTTGAAAGTGATCCCAAATCCTTTGTGATACCTGCCCTCTAGTAGCTTGAATATCCTTTGTCTTTTAGGTTATGCATGAGTTTATTCATTTGATTTCAATGGCCTTGCATAACACTTGAAGAAATTAATTGTGGTAGCTCCTTGAGATATTGTCCATGCACTCCTTAATACACTTGTAGGTTGTCCTCTTTTAAAACTTTGTGAGATAGAAATATTTATGAGTTTACCATACTGCTATGAAGAAAATGAACCCTTGACAAGATTTATGATGTTTTAAAATCTCCCTTGACTACTTAGTTACTTTTCTTTATGTATCTTTTAAAGTTCGTCATACTACCCTATCGCTGTTATTATTAATTTCAATGCCCCCTTCATGGTTATGGCATGGAATAATCTTTGTTTATTTGAATAGTCATGACTGTGATCTCCTTTTGGGAATTTATAGTAAAGTTTCATGCCTTTCTTTGAAGTCCATTTCCTTAAATCTTTTCTCTTTGCTCGTTGCTCCTTACCTCTATAGTATCCCTATATTGCATATACATAATAATAAAAATTATGGTGATAACTAGTGGACATGAGTATAACATTAAGCATCATACAAATGTAGTTTATATATGCATATATAATACCTCGATATACTAATATTGTAGCACTAGTCAAAGAATCATCATCAAACTATATTTGTTGATCAAATACAATAAAATATAAAATATATTAAGATATAAAACATTGATCTTTTCTATCTACTCCACTATAAATAATAAAGACTTCCAACACTCAATTTGGAAGGAAATTTCTACAGTCTTTATTATTTACAGTGGAGTAGATAGAAAATATCATTGTTTAATATTTTACTATATTTTATTTTACAAATAGCATTGGATAGTAAACTGGCCAATACACTGTCAAACATAATGATTGGACCCTATGAATATATAGGTTATCAATCTTTAATCAATTCACATCAGAAATCATACTGACCACTAGTATCAATGAAACTTTGATACTATATAACAATGACTAGTCTCAGTTTGATGACATTTCAAGACCAATGCATGAATATCATTTGGGCCTCATGGCATTGAACATTGTTTTCATTCAACCATGATGTAATTTTCTTACAGGAAGCACAATACTAGTATGATTGAATGTATTAGAGGAAATAGGAGTTAGAGAAGATAAAAAGAGAACAAAAATATTGGAGTGTAACCTTATTATTATATAAATAAACAAAAAAATAGTAAGAGTAGGAACCCCAAATATCATGTTCATTGTCTATGTGAATATGTGTGGAATATAGTGACCCCTTATCTATTTCAATTGCTAATAAGGTTACGGTTTATTCTTATTCTCCTTTGCATAGTATAAGCTCTAACCAATTTTTAATATTTAGATTAAAAGTCAAGATAGTATTCCATAATGATTCTATGTCAATAGGAGGGAGGGAGTTGCATATGGATTCTGGAATAAACATTGTGACCAAAGACATGAATTACATGGATGGAAGAAAATTCAATACAAATGGCAATAGATTTGACATATAAAACCAGAGGATGACCCTATGATATTTTGAAGCACTATTGTAATGGTGAAGTCAATTTAGATAGAGGCTTGCTTTATAAGTAGATGGAAGCGTACGAGACATTTGAAGTTGCTTGTGAGAACTAGATTTAGCTTAACCTACAAAACTGGGCAAATGAAGTATTGTCCTTACAAAACAATTTTGTCGAGAGTGTGGAAGTGAAGGTCTATACAAGATTGTTTGTATATATTGTATTCAAAATAAATATGTTAGGATCGGTCTCAACAATCATTTTAGCCTTTCAAAATGATATCATCCTTATTCAACCATACACTATTTTTTGTCAGATGGATGTAATCATTAATGAAGATCCTTTCATTATTACCTTAATGGATTGAAATTTGAAGGAGGCCATCTAATGGTATTGCCTATTGATATCCAAAGCAGGGATGTGAATAAGATTGATGACTATGCAGGCTATATTGTAGATAAAATTCATAGATCTTTTAACTTTATCAAGGCATATAATAGGGTGGTCCACTTCAAATGAAACTCTTTATTATGCCATACTATTTTATTTCGAGAATTCATTTTTGAAGTCAGATTTGTACTTCCAAGTTTGAAAATCATATTTTAAAGCAACATCTCATCAGATTTCATTTTTAGACTTGTGCATTTTCAAAATTTCATTTCCAGATTTTGTTGTGCAAGTTCAATATTCTGATTTTAAGAGTCTAACAGTTGGAAATCATAGTAAAATCAAAATTTAATAATTTTTGGAATTAGAATTTTAAAGTGTTTTTTGAGGTCATTAACTTCAGACTATCTTTTCTTTTGCAGGGGTGGTTGCATGTCGATTTTTTTTGGTGTAAAATATCAGAATTATTAGATTTTGTTACCTGTCTATGATTAAAAATTATTGGAGTGTGAGTTTGATATTTTTTGAAGATCTAAATATTCAAACTTGGTAAAGAAAAATCATGTCAGATAATATTAGTCGAGAACAAAATGAAGATTCACTTGATAGATTGTGGGCTAGATTGAAAAGAAAGGGTGATGGGAAATGTTATTGTCCTTGCAATAATTGCAAGGGCTTAAAGACGAGAAGAATTTTAATCACAACAAATGAGAAACATTGTAGGTAGCATGATCACGTTGAAGGGGGGAATGATTATCATCCATTGGTAAGTTGTTCATTATATGTGTTTATATTGATTAAATTTGTAAATATATATATTGTTTTAGCATTTTATATATATATATATATATATATATATATATATAAAATCACTTGATCATGATCATGATCATGGTTTATTTGTGTCTACCATTATTATAAAGGTGGGGCACCCTAGGGCACATGATATGGATTATCACGACTCGAAGAATGTGGTTTTGCAAGCAGAGGAACATGGAGCTGTGAATATCGAAGATGAAGTTAATGATCCTATGGAATAAGATGATCATACGCCAAAAAATATGGTTGAAGATGATGGTACAAATACATTTATCCATGACACATTTAGTGGCACAAATGATCATGTTGATCGAGATGACTTTGATGATGTTCATGATTTACCTATACTTGAGAAGGCATACAAGCCCCTTTATGAAGGCTCTCAAACAACTCTTCTCTCTGTTGTATTGTTCCTGGTGAACTTGAAGGTTATGAATGGTTTATCTAACATAGAAATCTCATGGATGTTAAGGTATGTCATATATGTCATCTTTTTTCATCTATTTTAATTGTTGTTAGTTCATCACTAGTAAATAAAGGATGAAATATGTACCATTAATATTTTTTATATTAAAAATTTATTTTTTGTTGTAGATTGATTGGTTAATTTTTGTTATCACCATCAAATATTTTACCTCGCTCATACCGAGATTTATCTAGAATTATGAAAGATATTGGAATGGAGTATCAAGCAATAGATGCATATCCCAATGATCATATTATATACCATAAACAACATGAATTTGCAATAGAATGCCTGGAATGTCATATCAATAGATATCAAATAGATCAACTAAAAAAATAGGTGCCTCACAAGGTTCTTCATTATATTCCCATTATTCCACGTATGCAACAATTATTTAGGTGCGAAAGCTTACCACAATTTATGGATTACCATGCATGGAATAGAAGTGGAGATGACATTCTTCGAATGCCTATGAATGGTTCTGTATTTAGGGACATGGAGGAAAAATGGCCACACTTTAAAGAAGAACCTTGTAATCTCAGGGTTTCATTGGCAGCGGATGATGCCAATCCATTTGGAGAGCTGAGATCTATTTACTCGGTGTGGCCTATTTTTGTTATCAACAATAACATTCCTCCATGGATGTCAATAAAGAGGGAACACATAATGTTGGCAATGATTGTTCCAAGTATTTGTTTACATCAATTTTGTTTAACGTAGTAGTATCGCATTTGTATTATTTTTTGCATAATGACTTATATTTTATTTATTTAATAATCATGTACATTAATTTATATAGCAGTAAAATGGTTATAATAATTATGTAATGTTTATGTTCATTCAACTAGGTAAGTACCAAGTTAAAGATATGAATGTATATATCGAGCCTCTTATTGAAGAGTTACTAAATTTATGGAATGACGTCACTATGTATGACATATCTAAACCAATAGGACAAAGACAATTTCAATTCCATGAAATGCTTGTATGGACAATTCATGATGCCCTAGGGCTAATACATTTTTGTGGTATGTTATAACATTCAACTGCATGAATTTAACGATATTTAATTTTATGAAGTAGATATCATGCATGGTTTTTAAATAATCTATTCATTATATATAATTATAAAAATTGATATATTTAATCGAATTATATATGATTTGCAGGTCTTCAAACAAAGGGAAAATTTGCATGTCCAATTTGTGGTCCAAAGATGAAATCTCATCGTTCAACAAGTTTAGGAAAGCAAGTGTTTGGTGAATATAGGCACTTCCTCCACATCAATCATAAGTATCGAACTACTTAAAAACATATTTTCAATGGGAAAGAAGAGACTACATCAAAACCATGAAGAATGACACCTCGTCTATGGAAGTTGGAATATAATAGAATTAATTGTCAAGGTTATACATCAGATCAAATTGTTTATCTATCATATATGATATGTTTTGAATTTATATTTTTATATTGTGTTGTGTTTACTCATGCTGTAATTGACAATGATTGTCCTTGTTAATTTGTTTAACTTATATGCTTCATGAAGGTCATCAAGGCATTAATGATTGGCTTCCACAGGGATTGAAAAGTTATCCAAACAATTTAGTAGGCTGCCCTACTTTGAGTAGCTACAAATTGTGCATTTGTTTGATACAATTCACATCATAAAGAATATGACATAAACGTTATGGAAAATATTGGATGGAAGGCATGATAAAGAAAAAATGTCAAAATCTGTAGTGACATTCAAGAAGCCAATCATGCAATGAAAAATGTCATTCAATTAAATAGCGACAAAGACCAAGTTAATATAATTTCCCTTCCTTGGTTATTAACGGAACAGTAAAACAATGCTATAAAAGAATTCATACGAAAAATTCGATTTCCCACTAGATTTGTTGCAAACATAAACAATATCATAACAAAGAAAGGTGAATTTGGGTCAGGGATGAAAACACATGATTGGAATACCTTCATTAAGGTAATTATTCTAGTATATTATATATATATATATATATTTGTATACTTCATGTACTTTTTAGTGTATTATGTTTGCTAATTTTGAAAACATTATGAAAAGATCATTTTATAATTGTTGCAGTATGTTCTACCTCTATCTCTCCTAGACAACTTCAACAACAATGTCAAGCAAGTTATATATGATCTTGAAAAATACATGAGGTAAGTAGCGATATTTGTTCAATTTGTTGTATATTTTTGTTAAATCTCGTTAATATATTTGTGTCTTGAATCACTTGTAGATGGTTGTCATCTAAAGCAATCCATAAAGAAGATATAAATTACTGGAAGAGAAAAATTCCTCGTCTAATGTGTGAAATGAAAAAGTGTCTACCTTTGACATTTTTCAATGCACAAGAATACTACCTCATACACCAAGGTGAGGAGATTGAATTGTGTGGACCTGTACACACAAGGTCAATGTGGATGGTTGAGAGGCATTTGAAATTTTTGAAGGCTTTGGTTAGACAAAGAGCACATCCTGAGGGCTCTATGGTGGAGGGATATATGGTATACTAGACCATGGTGTACATTACTAAATATCTTCTTAAGTTTGCAAAAAATATCTATGTAGATCACATTTGGGATCCCAACTCCATTAACAAATTCGAAAGGGAGTACTTGATGGGGAAAGGTAGATTAAGGAAAGTGACAGGTTATTATAAGATGGTCATGGAGATTAATTAGAATACATTTTATATTTGGTTTTTTATGTATATTGTACTTATTTAATTATTAATCTTCAATATACATCAATTATAAATTAAGGTCTTATATCATGGTAATTAACTAATTATACGTCATTTGTGAATTTCAATTTTTTTTGATACAGTTGGTCGAGAGTGGGATGCACTATATTTGTACGTCGCAAACAATCTTGATTGGATGACGATATGGATTGAACAATGTCAACAATCTGGTCTCGCATTAACATGGGAAGGTGTGGCTTCATTGGTTAAACAAACTCATCGTAATGGAGATTACAATGTTACACTAAGGGAAATTGATTTAGCATATGGTTTAAGAGATAAACAGGTATGTATAAATATATTAATCACCCATATTGTTTAATTATTTTCAATTATATTGATGTATATATATGTTGATATTTTTTTCTTTGCATACATTCGACCAAGAATAAATATGTTTATCAACTGATGATATTGCAATAATTTTTACATGTTTGACATATTGCAGGTGAAACATTACAAGGTTATGTGGTGCAATGGTCATAAATTTCAAATCAAAAAGTTGGATGACACGAAGAAAAAATGTGATTCTAGGATAACTGCAGTCTTTCAGGTGACTAATGTTTCATCTAGACGCGACATACATCTAGAAGTCTCAGAAAATCAATACTATGGGATTTTGGATGATATACTTGAGTGTGAATTTAAGTCCTTCAAATTATTTATGTTCGTCGTCCTATGGCATAGGCTACGATTGAATGAAAATGATCTCGAGAGAACTGTTATTGACCATGATAATGGATTTACCATGGTTAATACAAGGTATTTTGAGCGAGCTGGAAATGAGCCCTATGCTCTTCCAAGCCAATGTGAGTAGTTATTTTACTCAAAGGTTCCAAGTAAAAGGGGTTGGTCATATGTTGTTAGACATGATCCAAGAGGAAGGACGATAAAGTTTAATATGGTGGAAGAAGAAGATACCGAAGAACTAGAAGATGATGTAGATGATGATCAGGATCAATAGTTAGTTGATGATGTGCTTGATGAAGATGTCGAAGAGGAGGAACTAGATCATGATGATGTAGGAGTTAATGTTCATGAAGATGATATCTGCGTGGATGATGACATTATCGAATCTGATATCAATGATGATGATGATGATATGACCAATACTTACAATGTCGAATCTGGATCAGATGATACAGATAAAGAGTTGAATGAAGAAGAAGATCAATGATATTGAAATGTATGAGTTATGCGATTGTATTATCTATTTGATATTAATTTCTTGATAGAATTATATTTGACTTATGTGGTTACATAATTAATTCATGATGTTTTTAATTTTTATGCCATTACATATTTAATTCATGATGTACTTTTTAATGTTTAATTTTAATTCATGATGTTACAACTATTGTAGCTCTCCTATAAATTTCCATATGATCATAATGAACAGTGTTTTGGGAAATTTCATGAAAGATGACACATTGATCGTAGTAGTGAAATAATTGCAAAGTCGTTTATATTTTTTAGACCAATCACCCTTCACAATGTCATTTTTAGGATCATCTCCAATTTGATTACTAGGACACATAAGGTAGGATTCAATTGGCTTATCTTGGACAAACATTGTGGCTTTGTAATGTGATAAAATTTTAGATGGGGTAGTGGTGCAGGAGAACCTACACCTCATAAAGTGATAATTGTAAAGGTTGTTGATGGTTGAGGATTTAAAATACAAGCTCTTGACATTCCAAAATATGTGTTTTTCTTCAAAATTTTAGTATTTTTCCTATTTTGTAGCACTATATGGTCACATACAACCATATTTTGATGTGAAATTAATTCCATGTCATGAATATATGTGTTAGCTTTGATTTGAATCTGATTTGAGGGCTTAAGGCTTTGATTTGAGTTAGAAAGCTTCATTTATTTGCATACAACCCGGTTACCTTGTTTTTGAGGGTTTTGTAGTCCAAACATGATATAAAGGGGCTCTTACACTTTTTGTGATTACTGTAGCTTGTGTAAGAGGCCCCATGGATACTGTTGTAATTGTAGGATGCATGAATATGTAGTAGGATGAGAAATAAAGAAGGTATAGTTGTTGTCCTCAAGAGTTTTATGAAGGAAAACATGTGAAATGAGAGGTTCAAGCCTAGGTTTCAAAAAAATATGTATGGGTGATCTTTTTTTATGAATTTTCACCCATGTACAAATCTAATGGGTTGTATCTAAGTTGGTTTTGAGGTCTGGGAGGTTTTGGAAGTAGGAGATTCAATAAACCCTCATGATTTTGGTTTAAAACAAGGGTTTTTGGGTTTGGCAAGAATTTGGCCGTACAAGTGGAATCTTTTTGTGGATTTGGAGGTTTGGAGGCTATTAGCTCCAAAAAAAGTAGGTAAGAATACCTCAAGAGGTTTCCAATCTCTTGATACATTTTAGGGTAACAAACAAGGCCAAATGGTTTTAACCTTCTTCTCTTCAGGTGTTGCCAAACCTAGGTGGGTCTACCTTTGCGAACTGAGCAAACTTAAGTGATGTGATTTTGTTTACAACAATCTATTGACAATGGAAATCTTACAGTGAACATATATAATCCTAATAAAGTGTATGTGTAATATTAGAATATGTTCAGTTAACAAATGTAAAAAATAAAATGGACAAACTCTACCAATTTAACTATATGTATCTATAACTTTAAGTTATTTTTATTTTAACTAAAAGTATTGAAGTTACAACATACAAGTTAAATGATATTTATGATTGTAAAATTTATGATTAAATATATCTCTCAAAATCTGTTTTGTCCCAATTTGAAAATAATTCTATATTATAGAATACATTTATTTAAATTTTAAGAAGAAAATAGCAAGGGAAAATCAAACAAATATCTTTATGAAAGAAGTATATTGGCGTGAAATTAAATATGATTTGTATTCCAATTTAAAAACTACAAAGAATGGAAACAATTCTTTCAACACATAAACTATTATGTAGTAGTCAATTAAAATGATCTAAATAGTCTAATAATTTGACCATTAGCATATAGAAATTTCTATAGAGTTGTAGATCTCTTCCATTTCAAAAACACAAAAAAATATTACGTAGATAATAAAACATCTTTCATTTCTACATTGACTTATTTATCCTAGAGGAACTAGTATATAGTATACAAAGAAAACCAACAAACCCACAACTACCCCTATTTTGAAGGAGTTTAGTTTTCTCCCCTTCTTGATCTCCCTAATATTGTCTAATTATTTTAAAGAGACCAAGGGTCATAACACAAATTTATTCATCCCACTAAATATCTTGGTTAATGAAACTTGACAAAAGCAACAAAAAAATTGCTACATTTGGCATTGAAACTGGATTTTGTTTACAACAATCTATTCACAATGACAATCTTACAGTGAACAAATATAATCCTAATAAAGTGTATGTGTAAAATTAGAATATGTTCAGTTAAAAGATGTAAAAAATAAAATGGATAAAATAAAAGATGAAAGCGTGAGACTAGTGCCTTGTTGGGTGTATGGAGTCTAATGAAGATCTAGAAAAGTGTAATCTATGATGACAATAATTCAAACTATTTGGCACACAAATGTAGTTTATAACTTCTATAAACATGCAAGTTAATGACTGACAAACTCTACTTGAGATAGAATGACAATCCTAGTTATGTGATTGAATAGAAGGGTTTAATATTTACTTGAAAGACCCAAATAATCACATCGCACAAATACAACAAATGTGTATTGCTAAATTGAATATATGCTTGATATATCAATTTAAACAACAAAAAAACATCAAAATGGAGACAACCAGATAACTGTATAATTCCACAAACAACCGATACCAAGATTAAGCCACATGTTCAAACATCTTCATTAACTTCATCAAAATTCATACATGCATTTGAGTCTTTTAAAGTAAAGTTTCATTGCAAACTATCTACTGTATCTTTCTCCTATCCTCCTATATCTGTTTTACATTATGAAACAGATATAAATATATCAAAATTGTGAAAGGGTGTGTCCTTTCAAAAATTTATTTTTCTTAACAACAATAAAAAACTAGAAATTATGGTCTATTAAGCCATAAATAAATGTTTGACAGATAATCTCGGTAAGCTAGCCACTTGTGTGTATCAACATCCTCCAGTGCATTCCTTATGGCTATCTCCATTTCGAACATCTTCTCATTTTGTTCACATGCCCTGTCCATTATTAAATCATTTCCTATGGCTATCTCCAGAATTGTTTGCATCATCATTTCACATTCCTTCATCCATACGTCTTTTCCCTTTAGTTCCCCTCCATCGTCTAACAACATTGGTACTCCCATTTTTGTGACATTGATCATCCCCTGCTCATCACCTTTCAATTCATCATGGAAGTCTTTATGTTTTTTCATAAAATGGTTTCCAATATCAATAGCTATGTTATCAGGAGCATCCCTTTGGTTTATTTCCTAGAACTTCTCTCAGATCCTGCCATCTATCCTCTTATGTTCTTGTAGTGCAGTAAAATTGTGTGAATGTGTTCCCCAGAGCTTACTCAACCAATTCATTAAATTGGTTTGCCTCTTCCTTATTATTGTAGTGAGTGCATCACATTTACCTTGTGAGTACACTTTTGATTCTTTCCACTGGTCTCTTGCCTAGGAGCTTTCACCATGAGTGAATTTCTTTGTGGATCCCAACATGATTCCCATCATGTCCTTCAAGTGATCATTTTGTCTGAATAGTCTCTCGTTATTAATATTATACATTTCTTTTTCCTTGATTAGCTTTTGGATCTGGTCTTTATTTAATTTTACCACATTAATGCCATTTTTTTCTGTAGCTATTGGATCAACCTCACCAAATTTTAACGCCATTACATGTCCAAAATCCTTTTCAGTATCGATTACAAAAGATTTCTTGTGTGGAGGATACATGGCCCATATCATAAGTGATCCCTCATCTAGGTTATACTTAGATCTTGCATAAATCTCTGTAACCCCCTCAAGAGTGAGTTTATGTGTGGCGTTACTATTCTTCAGAAAAGTATCAAAAACCAAAGCAAAGTTTAATTCCAACCCAAGAAAGATCATGGCATGATTTTAAATCCAACCCAAGAAAGATCATGACATCTGCATCTTCTAGTAATTTCCTTCCTTTCTCAGGGGTCATGCTCTTAATTTCTTCTTCCACACTTGATTCTAAGTTATTCAACAATTCTTCCTCATTACTTGGTGTAATATTATCCACTGATTCCCTTATTGATTTTCCTTTTAATTTGCACAAAAAGGTTTTAATTTCTGAGGTTTAAATGAATTCATCATCAACCACAAATGATTTATATGCTATCTACCTTGTGTCAGTATCTGCACTCACTTCAACATCTGGTTCCCTGGGAACATACTTGTAGTCTTGAGTTCTCAATCTAGAAATTTTATCAATTGTATTGCTAGTCCTATTATCACCAAATGCCTCTTCATCAGAAGATAATAGTTTTTTATCTTGCAATCCCCTGTTATACTCATCAAGAACTTTTTCAGCTTCCTTTGCTTCCAAATTCCCAATCAAGTCATCATATAGATAGGGTATGTGATTGTATCCTACAAAGTTCATTTTATTTTTGGAAAAATCAATATACCCTTTTGGATCGAATCCTTTTTGTAGTGGACCCTTCTTCATGTTGTATTGCAACAATTTATTGAGAACCATGTCATATCCATCCCTTGCTAATATAGTGAAATCACCGAAGAATAATGTACTAGGCATAAATGCTTGCTTTATGAAAGAACTCAGATTCATAACATCTAAAAAGTCCAATTGCTTAGCAATCTCCAAATATGAAATCCTATCAGGCATTGTCTTGGGTAGAATGAAGGGTCCATCTTCAAATCCATATAATGTTATCATGGTAACATCTTTTAGATAGTATCAGTCTCCCCAATTGTGGCTGATAGGTCCATTGAAATCCTTAGGCCTTAAAAACCTTTATATTTCATCGGACAATGAGTATTCGCAATGATGATTGTAAAATTTGTATAGTGGTTTCACAAAAAACTCTTCAAAATGTAGATAACAAGAATTAGCAAATCTGCAATCCCAGGTGGCAGTCCAAAGTTGTATTGGTAATAAGCTTCCTTCCCTATCAAATTGTACAAACCCTAGTTTTTGAGGCCACGTCTATAATTCTTGTCCATAATAAAGTATCATATGCATTAGGATTGAATAAGCATCCAAGTGCAAGATAGGAGCTCCACTTTTTAATGCCATCAGTCCTGAATCAAGTAATTTAAAGATGTGTGATGCATAATAAAAAAACCTTGAATTGTGACATTGGGTGTCCGCTGCAATTACCATGGGTACAATTGACATGTGATTAGGGGCCTCCATTACCAACACTTGACACACTAAAAAATATGTGTACCTCATGTAGGGTTCAAACAAATCAACATGGAATGGGGGACCATCACTGTCATTCAATGGAACAAAAACACCATCTTTCTTAGACCTATGTAGTGGCAACCTCCAACTCTTGTACAAAGTATCCATCCTCCAGAATTCCTTTTCCAATTCTTCAGGTACAATTTTTTCACCACACACTCCCTCTAGGTTAAAAACCTCATAGATGGAAGCTTCAGATACATGTATAAACGGTTTTCCCGATGGATCAAAAATAGCTTTACATTTTGGATTATAATTGGCAGCTAGAATTTTCACCAATTCTACATTTACAAATACATTGGGGCAAACTAGTTTCCCTAGGTTTAACTTTCAAGGATTTCACACTGGTTCATATCACTTCCTTCATTGGTAATGAAAAATAAACAAATCATATCTCCTAATTGGGGTCCATATGTCTCGTATATGCTTACATTTATCCTCTAACTTTTCCACTTCTTCCCTAAGTTATGCAGATCACCTGGTGTTAGGTCCCGAGTCGGGCAATTGATCAATTAAGTCCTAGTTTTACTTCCTCTCAGCTACCCTTGATTCCTTCTCTGCTTCAATTTTTTGCTTTTTTCCTCTAGGGTTTTTACTCTCACTCTGTTTCCTACCTTTTTCTTTTCCTGAGCTAGTGCTTTCCATTTTATTTATCACAAAACCGGAAATTTAATTGGAGCTTACAAGTTTATTTAGAATTCTTTGACCGCAAGATCCTTTAGCCCTTCGTCTGTTCCTTTGCTACTAACTTTGCCAAATTCAGCTTCAATTAATTTTCTCAATTCAGGAAATCATTGACACATTTGGTAGTAATACTACCAATAATGTCCTAGATTTGAACACGAGCATAGCTGATCTTCAAATTTACCCACTATCATATCAAATGTTCTATCGGCAAGACAATTGAAACTTTGGGTGATCCTTTTATTCAGGCTTGACTAACGTTCATTAAACATTCTTTTTGTCGGGGAGACATTACGCCAATATCAAATAGTCTATCCATTTGATTCATATAAATGTCGCTAAGAGTCACCCCAACGACTATCTTGATCTATTTGTGTCTTCATCGAAAAGACATGGTGTATTGCTAAGACATTCAATAATTTTGCCGATGTTATAAGTCTCTGCGATGATTATTCCTTCGATATCAAGTATGTCACCAAGACTCTTGTTGATGTAATCTTATCAACATGACATAGTGAGTTGGGAGCACATTTTGAACTCATTTCGATAGCGTTTGTCTTGGCAATAGTATGTTTCTTTGTTTTGTCGACAAGACAAGATGATTTTTTGGGCGATGATATTTCATCAGCGAGACAAATGCACTCGGGCTGACTCAAGGAATTTACTCCAATGTCGTTAGTCTGGCTGATACAACTCCTTGTGCTTTGATTGGTAAGACAAGATAGGTTTCTTGCCAATGGAACTTCATCGGTGAGACCTATATGCTCGGTATGAACTTTTCATTTCACCCCGATGAAACTTGTCTTGCTGACGATATGGGTTATTTGAATACTAGGTTTTGGAGGTTTTTCATGATATCAAATGATCAAGAATGATGTGATCATATGTGACTATTGATGGAACTTCAATTTTTTTCTCTTTGAATTCCATTTTATCTTGCCTTATATCTCTGGTCTTTCATATTGTTTGAAAAAAACTAGTTTTGGGGTTTTTGTTTTTGCTAAAAGTGTTTCTGGATTAGATTGTGTTTGTTTTTTTGCATCAATGTTTCAGATCACACTCTGTGATCCATCAATGTTTTTTTTGATTCCAACAACCAACTCCCTTTTCTTGATGTTCTTCTGCTAAAAAATCCAAATGGCTCCATTGGTCGTAAAGTTTTTCGCAAGGCTACCCATACCGATCTCTATCTCCACTCACCTTCTCATCATCATCCTAGTAAAAAATTTAGCATTCTCAAAACCCTTGCCTGGAGAGCCTACTAGATTTGCGATGAGGATAACTTAATGCAAGAGTTGACGCACCTTCCTCAAGTTTTTAAATTAAATGGTTATTGTAGCAAGCAAATCTCGAGGGCCCTCAACCAAGCCAAATCTAGCTTCCTTTCTAGGTCCAACCCCAAACATTCCTCAGTCCTGCCTAATGTTTCTCTTCCTTATGTTGAAGGTATCTCCCAAAAAATCTCCAAGATCCTTCTTAAAAAAGGCCTTTGTTGTGCTTTTAAACCCTTCTCTACCTTGAGAAAATGTATTCCTTCCCTCAAAAACTCTAGGGACATCTTTCTTGACTCTAGAGTCTATAAGATTGTTTGTTCGTGTGGTATTCCATATATTGGGGAAACCGACCATTCCTTTACCACCAGAATCAGGGAGCATAGAAAGAGAGAGTCACAAAACAACTTTTAATGAGATATAGTCACATAGAAAGAGTGAGAGAGATAAAGAGAAGTAAGAGAGTTAGAGAGAAATAAAGAGGGAGAGGGGGAGATAAATAAGGATATCAAAAGAGAGTAATTTGTATAAAAAGACACTTCGATTTTACTTGTAAATATTTTATTTCAATTATGATTTAATATTTTAAATTAAATTTATTTAAAAATTTACATTCAATTTTATAAATTTTTTTTAATATATTAATTTTATTTTTTATTTAATTATTTATTAACTTAATAAGTTTATTATTTTTATTATTAATATTTGAATTTTGATATATTTTGACTTTGCATTTAGTTTATTTGATTTAAATTTTTAATTTAGATTTAAGTTTAAAAACTATTTTAATTATTTATGTCTTTTTATGCAATTACAACTAATAATTAAAATTTATTAGCATTAATTTAATTTACAAATATTTATCTTATTAAAATTTTAATTATTGTTCCCTAGCTTGTTGTGTCTTTAGAAAGTCTACACATACATACCTCTATCTTCATGCTTCTTCCCATCACCATCCAACACAAAAGGCTAGTGTCCTCAACACTCTTGCAACTCGGGCTCATCACATTTATGATAAAGACCACTTTGATCTTGAACTTTCACATCTCTATTGTGTATTCAAACTCAATGGCTATCATGACAAACAAATCCTCAAAGCTTTTGCGATTGCAAAAAACCGAGCTAATCCAACCCCCAAGCCTTATGAAACCACCCCTTCCCAATTTTCCACCCTCCCCTACATTGAAGGCCTCTCCAATAAGATTTCCAAAATTCTTCACAAGAAAGGTATTTCCTATGCTTTCAAACCTATATCTACCACAAGAAATCTCATCCCCTCGACCAAGGACCCCTTACCGCCTCTTCTCCACTTTGGAGTGTACAAGATTAATTGATCTTGTGGGACCCCATATATTGGGGAAACAAGGTGATCAATCAACACTAGAGACAAAGAACATAGTGCTGATATCAGGCACGATAGAATCTCTAAGTCAGCCCTTGCAGAGCATTCCCACCAAAACAAGCACCACATTTGCCTCGAGAACACTTAGGTTGTGGTTAGGGAAGACAACTTTTTCAATTGTAAATTGCAAGAAGTCATCACCATCAGAAACCAATCCATCAATCTTAATCGGGACGAAGGTTGAAAATTAAGTCTAGCATGGCTCCCCCTTCTAAACTCCCTCCATTCCAACCCTCCCTCCTAATTCTAAATGCATTGAGCTGAATTTTTTCATTGCGATGTTTTAATATTTATAATGATTAAAATATATCAGTATTATAATCTTATTTTATCTTTTTGTATTTAATCTTGTCTTTATTATTTTCTCTTTTTAGTTTCTTTTCCTTATAATGAGATATTTTAATCATCATAAAGATTAAAATATATCATTAAGTTTTCTAATCTTAGATCATCTTTTTGTCTTTAATTTAATTTTTTCTCTTGTTATTTTATTTTCTTTGTAGTCTTTCTTTTCTTTTGTTTATGGTATTATTTTATTGTTTTCTCAAATTTTTGTAGTCCTTTCTCTTCTCCCTTTCCCTTTATTAAGCCTTTTTCTGCAATCTCATTTCATTTTTCCTCTTCCTGATGATGGATCACTATGTGTGATCCGAAAGGTCAACAAAAAAACTTACATAATTGAATCCAAAAGTTATATATTGCAACGTTATGGACTGTGGGAAACTCATACCAACTATAAAATAATTATATTTTAAATTTTTATTTTAATTTGTATAATAAAATAAATCTAAAATCTAAATTAGAAGTTAGAGAGAGAGATTCAAAACTAAATTTTGATTAGATAGTTACATAGAAAGAGTGAGAGAGATAAAAGGAAATAGGAAACAAAGATATATATAGAGGTAGAGATATCCAAAGATAAAAGAGGGGGAGGGGGAGATAAATAGGGATGTCAAAAGAGAGTAAGAGAGAGAGATGGAGGGGTAGAAATATGGAGAGAGAGGTAGAGAGGGATATATATGGAGAGAGAGGTAGAGATAGACATATTTATATAGAGAAAGAGACAAGAAGAGAAAGAGAGATATTTATATCTGTCTTCCTCTCTATCTGTGTTTCTCACTATTTCTCAAATTATCTTCCTCTCTCTCCCCTATATCTCTCTATCTTTGTCTATGCTTCTCTCTCTATTTATGCATATCTATCTTTGTCTCTATCTCTCTTTCACTCATATACACAAACACTCCCTATTCCCCTTTTCTATCTCTCTCTCTCTCTCTCTCTCTCTCTCTCTCTCTCTCTCTCTCTCTCTCTCTCTCGACCCCTCTATCCATATCTCCCTATCCCTCCCCCTCTCTATCTATGTCTTATTATCTCTACCTCTCTCTTTTTTTCACCCCATCTCTTCCACTCTATATCTCCATCTCTCTATTTATTTATATCTCTCACTCCTCTCTTTATCATTCTAAAATCTAAAATCTAAATTAAAAGTTAGAGAGAGAGAGTCATAAACTAAATTTTGATTAGATATAGTCACATAGAAAGAGTGAGATATATATATATGGAGAGAGAGGTAGAGATAGACATATTTCTAGAGAGAAAAAAATATGAGAAGAGAAAGAGAAGAGAGATTTATATCTCTGTATTCCTCTCTCTCCCTTATTTCTCTCTATCTTTGTCTCCCTTCTCTCTCTATTTATACATATCTATCTTCATCTATATCTCTCTATTTCCCCTCTCTACCTCTATCCTTACCTCTTTCTCTCACTCTTGATCCCTCTATCCCTATCTCCATATCTCTCCCCACTCTCTATCTATATCTCATTATCTCTACCTCTCTTATGTTCACTCCATATCTCCCACTCTATATATCTATCTCTATTTATTTATATCTCTCACTCATCTCTCTATCTATTTCTATCCCTATATCTTTATACATTTTTTTTTTTGATGAATAGGTAGATATCTATATTAATATAAAGATATAATTACAAATTCACAAAAAAGGGGCGGGTGGTGAAAAGGCACACCCCGAATGTCACATGGGTAGAGCCTATAAAAGCCAAAATATCACATGGGCCTAGCCCAAAAGTTTAATAATAGAAAGAAAAATTAAGCGGCCAAGGTAGTGCCAGTAGATCCTAGGCTATCCATGTCATCCAAATTTTTCCCCCATATATCAGCGGGGTTTGGAGTAACGTCAGGAGGAGCACCCCAACCATCATCAAATTTATCTTCATCTTTTTCTTTTTCTTTTTCCTCGTGCCGAGGCGAGATTGCAAGAGCCAGCTGCGGAAATTTTTTGCCACTAGAAGGCTAGCCAGAGCCAGAAGTAGGCGGAGCATTAGAGGGCCACCTAGAATTGCTACCACCACTCCCCGTAGTACCACTAGAGTGCCAACCCTAACTAGGACGTGGTGGAGGAGAATGAGCCCGCCTAGGAGGCCGAGAATCTCGCCGAGCAGGAGGTTGGGAGTGGGATCACACAAAGTCACTCCATTTTTGGCCCCGAGAAGGCAACTGACCGCGGGAGGAGGAGGGCGAATCAAGGATCCGAGCCATAGTACAAGGGGCATTGCCCTAGTGGTCCAGGAGAACCTGCAAGTGAGCCACTTCCAGTGCAACCTTGTTAGCTTGGACTTGAATCTGTAAGAGAACACTAAAACACATAACTGCTTTAGCATAAAGAGACACATTAACATCTAAATGAGAATGAGAAAATATACAAGCATTTCCGTCTTTCCAGATATTGAAGAGGATTTCCACCCTGAAAGTGTGCCAAAGTTGGATGAACTTATCCCGCAACAAAACTATATGCCAAGAAAAGGGTTTCGGCTGAAAAGGTTGAAAGAAATCATGAATCCAAGTCCAAAGCTGTTGAGCTTTGGGAGAAAACCAAAAAAGGTGCTTAAAGCTTTCAAACTACCCACAAAAAGGGCAGTGAGGGTCAGGAATCCCCAAATGAACAAGCCGGGAGCCCATAGGCAAGAATTAAAAAATAATACACCAAACAAAGTGGGCCAGCTTTGGATTAACAATTGCAGACCAAGTGGCATCAAACCTCTTATGCCAAGTATGGGTAGAGGAATTAAGAAGCCACCTCTGGTTCAAGGAACTGATCATAGGAAAATGGGGTGAAAGCCACCTGTAACCAAGTTGCGGCTTCTAGCTCCTAAGAGGAGTGTCTGGAAAACCATTTCCAGTCTTTCCACCAAGCTTTGTGCCCATGAATGCCAACTTTGTGAAGAATTTCCACCGGAATGGTGCTCACCAGCCCATCAAAGGTAAGATGGTCCTGGTTTTGAAGACTGTACTGGGCTTTAAAAGCATCCAGCCCCAGCCCCAGCCCAACAGAGCCAAGGCTTAACAGTTTCCCAAGAGTGCCAGATGCTCTTGGCCATAAAGGAGCCAACAATTTGAACCGTCTGTCTCATAACCAAGAGGGTTTGAAGACCGACTCCTTTCTAGGTGGGCCTGTGAATAGGAAAACCAGACTGAATACAATGCCTGAGGAGAATCTTCCAGGCTTCATCCTCGGTGAGAGCTCGGATAATCCATTTGACACAAAGAGCAGTCCCTTGTCATTGAGTGGAGAGAAATCCAAGCCCTCCAGAGTCCTTGGGGAGATAGCGAAATTCCCAAGCGACCCGATGAAAACCTTTGTGCGTTTAAGAAGAGGCCCATAAAAAATCATGAAACAACTTTTCAAGCCTATTGTAGGTAGCTTTAGAAGATGCCCTACATGAAGAATAGTAGACATGAGTGGTAGCCAAAATTTTAGAGCACACCTAGAATTTGCCAGCCAGCGAAAGAGGCTTAGTAATCCAATAGGCCAGCTTCTGCTCAACCCTGGAAAGCACGGCTTGCCAAAGCTCTCAAGGGGAAGCCTGAAAGGTGAAGGGGGTGCCCAAAAATCAAAAGATTTCTCCCTGCCCTATCCACTCCCAGTTATAAGTTTGGAGCCATGCAAGAGTGGGGAGCACCGATTGTATGTAGCACAATGTCTTGTGCCATTGAATTGCAGAGCCAGAGGCAAGACAAAAATTATTAAGGCAATCAAGGGCAGCAATGATAGAACCTTCATCCTCTAAGAGAGTGAGAAAGGAATCATCTACGAAGTGGCCATTGGAAAGCTATTCCTAAGAGTACGGGAGAGAGATCCCTAAAACACGTTGCTGGGAGACAACATTGGCCAGGAGATATCCAAAGCCCTCAGTAGCTAGAACATACAAAGAAGGGGCAAGATGACATCCCTAGCGAATGGAACAAAAAAGACCAAAAGCAGAAGACTGGTGTCCATTAATGGAAATGCAAGCCGAGGCATCGGAAAAAAACATACAAACAAACTATATAAAGTTGGACCCAAAACCCAAGGCTTGCAAAATTGCAAGAATGAAAGGCCGTTCAATGCGGTCATAAGCTTTGGAAAAATCAATTTTGATGAACACTGCTTTTTGGTTCGACCATTGGGCCCACTCCATGCCTTCCCAAACTGCAACAATGTTATCAAAAATAAACTTGGATTTAATGAAACCAATCTGCTCAGGATGCACAACCTGAGGCAAGAGGTAATAAATTTTCAGAGCTAGGGCTTTGGCAATGATTTTGTAAGAAACATTGAGAAGCGTGATGGGCCACTAGTTGCAAATATCTTCCAGATCCCCAGGCTTAGGTATGAATTTAATATTGCCTTTATTTATTAAATTGCCTAGAAAATTGGTTTGAAAGGCTTCAAGATAAACATGATGCAAGTTGCTCCCAACACAGTCCCAAAGAGCTTTATAAAATTCACAAGGAAAGGCATCAATCTTAGGAGCCTTATCATCGGCCATGGAGGAAATGGCTTCCTTGAGATCATCAAATGTTAATAATTGATTACAAAAATTAATTTGGGCTAAAGAAAGCCTATGTGGCACAATAACAAGGCAGTCTTGAAGGGCTTGCTGGCGCGTAGGCATGGGGTCCTGAGCAGTGAAAACCTATTCATAGTGACACAAAAAAGCTTGGAGAATTTCAGGTAGCTTAGAGAGCACCTGGTTACCATCTTTGATTTCTTTAATGCCTGGGGGAGAGTGTCTGGCACGAAGAGCCAAAGAAAACTCTTTGGAGGCACAATCACCAATTTTGAGCCAGTGAAGCCGAGCCTTGATTTGAGCGCCTTTGGTAGAATAATTATCTGCCACTTGCTTTTGATATCTTAAATCCACCATCCTGACTTGATGTGATGGGGAGAAAGGATTGGCCGCTAAAGCCTCCAAAGTCGTATGCAAGTAAGCAGTGGTGACCTCGTAAGAATGCTGACGAAAGATAGCAAGTTGGTGCCCATAAATGCATAAGAAATGTGCAATACGAATGATGGAATCATTCCTCCAAGCAATCCATCCCGTAGGGCTAGGTGGCCTGCACTCTAAATTCCACACTCGGTGAATGTGGGCTAGGGTGGGGTTGTGACAGAGCAAAGATGTGTTCAAGAAGAATTGAGTCTTACACATGCGAGGTTGACAAGATGCCCATTCAATGCGAAAATGAATTGGGAAGTGATCAGAAAGAGTCACATCCACTAAGGGCTTAACAGGAAAGGAAAAACTATTGAAGGAAAAAAAAGATTGAGGCGAGATCATAGCATGATCAAGGAATTTAAAGACTCTATTAGAACCAGCCCTGTAGTTGCACCAAGTGTGCCAGAGAGAATGAGAATGGTGGCAACCTATATTGGGATCGAAAATCCCCAATTTATTGCACATGCAAAACCACACCTCCCTTTCACCCACTACCCAACGAAAAGGAAATGTGCCATTCTTGTCGTACACCATCTCTACCATGTTGAAATCCCTACAAAACAACCAGGTGGGAACTGGCAGAGAATCAACAATCCAACGCCAAAGCAAGCAGTGCTCCACTACACAAGAATGCAGTCTTTGGGCCAAAAGAGTAGCATATCCACCACGACCAACCTCATGCAGAGTGCAAAACATAGTACTGGGTGGCCAAATAGAGCAACAAGATGAAGCAAGCAAGAAACCATAAATTTTAGCTTCTTGGAGACAAAGCACTTCAATCCTTGGGTAATTCTTCAAAGTATTCCTAACAGAATACTTCATGAAAAGGTCAGTTAGACCTCGAACATTCCATGAGATAAAATTCATGGAAAATCTTCCATACTTGCAGAATCCCAGTCCTCTTCACCTAGGGAAGAGAAGCTATTCTTCAAAAACTCTTGCAGAACAAAACCAATCTGAATAGAAGGAGAGAATCTCCATTTTTCAGGCACATATTCACTTTCTTCCGGTGGAGGAGACGGGCTGTGAGATCGCTGTTGAGTCCTCGCTGTGGAGGACAAAGCTGATTGAGCACATAAAACAGCCATAGGCTGAGGCATGGCCTTTGACCTGGGTTGTAAAACAACAGAAGTAACTCCTGAGGGAGTAGCTATGCCCTTCTCTGAAGGGTTTGAATAAAGTTTAGTTGGTTTAGGGGCCTTGGGAGCTGACCTAGAACCAAACGACTTATTTTTCCAGTTTGAAACCGTAGTCCACTTTGTTTCAGCCATAGCAAAAGGCTTTGTCAGACGAGGCTTTTCAACATCCTATGACTGAGAGGATGTACAAGGAACTGTCAAAGGGAATTATTTGATCTTGTGGTCAACGGACTGACACCGATAGCACATATTAGGAAGATTGAAATATGTGACTTTCTGGGTGTGTCGAATATCACCAATTTGAATGTCTATAGACGCTTTCAAATCCTTAGAGAAATCAACTTCCACACAAACCCTCTTTTGAGGAGGGGCTTGAAAGAACCTACCAGGTTCGATACAAACAACCCTCCCCAAATAGGAAGAAATATGGTTCAAGAAGGGCACGCAAGGAAAAGGTAACCCAAGAAATTCAATCTAGACTGGGACACGCATTTTGGAGTCTTCTAAGACAACAAAATCTTGGGTCCATGCCTGAAAAACCAACAAGGAAGACTGAACATACGAAGGCCGATGACCCAAAATATCTTGGACATGACTAACTTCCGCAAAGCGGAACAAAAAAAAAACCCTTAGTCAGATTTTGGACCATATCAAGGCAAACCCCATGAGGGACCCAGGCCTTGCTGACCTAGTCTTTCAACACACTTTCAGGGGGAGTCCTCCCAACAAAATAACCCACAAGTGTGTGTTGTTCGAGCCATTGGCATGCAGAATCAAAATAAGGTAAAGGTAAAACTACATCAACAGGGGCGTCAGAATGCTTACCTCGTGAAAGACTTTCTGAATAAATTTTTTGAGGGCATTTGTTCGGTGGGGGAGCCATTAAACTGCACCGACGAACCACTAACACCAGCAAAAATTGCTAGGTTAGAACCGGTTGAAGGCATAATAAACCCCTAAAACCAGAATAAATGTGGTCATACTCAATGAAGGAAACAATTTCCTACGCATAAAGCACAGTATGACGTAGGAGGGGCCACAAATGACCTCAAAAAGCACAAAACCCTAGCAGAGCTCATGCACCGCTCATCTCCTTTTTTAAAATAATCACTCAGGTTCTATCTTCATTAACCTTTATTATAATTTTTGTTTATTCTTATAATTATATGTTTATTTAATTACTTTTTTAATTAATTTTTATTTATTTATATTATATTCTTTTACTTATTTGTTTCTTTCTCTTAATTTATTATTTTCATGTTTTTTACTTCTTTTATGCTTATTTATTATTTTTGTTTGTTTATTTATTTTTATTTGTTACTTTTATTAAATTTTTATCTTTCCTTTTTAAATTATATGTTTATTTACATGTAATTTACAATTTATTTGTATTTTTATTTTATTCATTTTTTTTATTGATAAGTGCTATCAAGGGGATAGCGCCCAATTACATAGTTGGGATATTACATAGATGATCCTAAAGCCATGCTTGGCCCCAGATCCCGATTACATAGTTGGGATATTACATAGAGGATCCTAAAGCCACTCCTAGTCGGAGATCAGTCATTGGAGAGAGATCCATAAACTATTGCGAAGCTTTTATCAAACTTGACCAACCTTGATAGGCTATCCGCTGAGAGCCAGCTGCTTCCCTCATGCATGAATCGCTGGAAGGAGCCCATTTCATTGTTCATTATCCCCACCTGGAACACCTCTCATGATTCCCCCATCTGATTTTTCCATTCTTCATTCCTTTAGATGAGATCTTCTTCCTCCAACTCCTCCCAATTCTCCTCCAGTTTGTGCAGACTCGAATCGAAGAAGGCCCGAAGCCTACTCACCCACTCTTCATTTTCTAGCTCCATTATTGCGTTGTCAACCACATTACAGTTGGCCACAAAGACAAAGCCATTAACCCACACCACCACCCTCTCTCATGAACCAACCACATCTACTAGTGGTTTCATGACGACTTCATAGACCTGTCCATTGCATTGGTGTCATCTACTGACCGCACCTCATAAAGCCAATACTTGCACTGCCCTCATTACCTGTGCACTGTTGGAGACGAAAAACCTATGTAATTGTTCTTCCCGCATCTCCATTTGGCATGAGCAACTTAAGCCAAAAATATGCACCATTTTTAGATGAAAAATACTTCAATTTTCCACCACTTATAGCCTCACTGATTTGCAATGAGTTCCTCGTGACAAAGTAACTAGGTTCTTGAACATTGTAGATTTCGTTCATTGCTACTAAGAGAGTATCTTTTAGGACATAGCCAAAGGCTGACACTGCACTTAGATGCGTTGCCCATACCAAATCATGCCACCTCAGACCATCGATGAAACTGTACCATCCCATCTCTGTGTTGGGATTATGAGTTCCTTTTTATCATGTCTTGATCGATGATGTCCTTTAGCCCATCCCATCTCTCCAATTTAGAGTCAACAATCAACTTATCCATTTTCCAGACTCCAGAATTTTCCAAACAGTTCACTGCCTTATTAGCTTCTCTGTAAGCATGCCCAATCTTGTAGTTATGTAGTTTTCCAAGTATCACTTTTAATTGTCCAACCCAACAGTCAATTTTCCAACTTGGAGATCGACCATTGCCTACTTCCTGAATGCATATCTTGGAGTCCCCTTCAATTTCCACCGATCTAATCTAGAAACACTTTCAACAAATCCTCATGGATTGTGGAAATCTATTATCACTAAGTTTTTGTTTTTTTTTTCATGAAAAACCCTTGTGTTTTATCTTACGCCTTGGGTGGGATCTATTTGGCTATTACTTTATAGAGGGGGTTTTAAAACAACTTATGCCCATCACTTCATCTAAGTCAAGCCCCTTTTGATTTAATGTTTAAATTATTTCACCTAAATTTATTATTCCCTAAGTCTAAGTTGGCCCCATGCCCCCATGTTTACAAATAACTTAAGCCATTGTTTGTCGTCAGCCTAGGTGATGTCCACTTATGCCTTTAATAAATGTATTATATTCTATAGGGAATAACTTTTAATGACCATTGATCAACCATCGTTTGATCGTAGTTGTTCCCCGATGAAAGTGCTTTAATATATTTGTTGGGTTTTAATATGTTATATAGCAAATCCATGAGTTATTTTCTATACTTCCTAGCTAATTTGATTGAGAATCTGGAGAAAATTATGGTGTACTTGTCAGAGAGATTATTGTAATTGTTCTAGCGCTACAGGTTAGTTTGAATTGTGAGAGATTTCAAGGTTCTATTATGTAGTCTCATTTTTTTATTTAGCCCTAGTTTGTTTAAAGGTTTGAAATATCAAGGAAGCCCTAGTTTACCTAGGATGGCACTGTCAAAGTAGCATTCTGGCTAGGTTGACTATTTACACAAAAAATTATATGATGACTTCCTGGATCAATTCCCATCATCAACTAATGATAGGAAGAGGGGGTTGGTTTTGATGCAAGGAAGAGCCCAGGGGGAGGGGTTAGTATATAATTGCTCCAACATTGGCGATGTTAGGGTTCCCATGATAGGTCTATAGATGTTTAGGCTATGGTATGGACAGAGGATTTTTCCCCACCCCTTTTCGAACATATGGAAGTATGAGATGGGGAAGGTGGTGGTACCTAATGCATTCCCTGATGTGGATTTTCTTAAGGTAGTGGCTACACATTATGACCCTATTACACGAGTAATTAGAGATAAAGAAAGAAGGGTTATGCTGAGCATCAACAAGGAAGAATTTCAATAAGTTTTTGACTTGAGTGAGCCTAGCCCATTCTTGGTTCATATTGATCTTGAGGAGGTAAAATGGGAGTATGCAAGGTCAAAGTCACTTGTCAAGGTTAAACTTCTCCCACCTCATCTGGCAAGGGTAGGAGGTTCAAAGTTCTATATCATTCCTAGTGACCAAGAGCCTTTCAGGCTAAACTGTTTTGCAAATCACTTCTTGGCCACCTTTTACTCATTGTGCCAGATTTTGGGTTTCAAACCTAATATGGTGATGCCAATTACCTACATGTTTATGGGAGTACAAATAAAACACCCAAACTTCTCAGTAATCTATGATTTTGCTTCCTTTTTGGCTAAAAAGATACATGAAGGGCTATTAAAGTTGCGACAAAAGGATGCAAGCACTCCATTCTTCTAGTATTCCATGACATGTTCTTGTACAAGAATTCTAATTTCTTCTCTGAGAATATGGAGTTAAGGCAAACGATTAATGAAGAAAGATTGCCAGTGTAGGCATGGACTGCAGACCTATCTTATAACAGGGAGAGTGCCAGTTTTGTGTAGTTTGATAATTTTTTTGCCTCTATATTAAGGACTAGGTTGATGGTAAATGCACCTAGAATCCTTGAGGAGTTACATGACTTCCTCAGACCAAAGGGAAGGAATCCTCAATTGAGAATTTTTCATAACTGGGGTGACATTATCCCATACCCAGTCAACACTGTCTTGAGAGTGTATGGTTTCCAAGGGACTCCACATATCCTGCCATACAATGTGCCACCAAGACTAGGATTTTTAGAGGTTATGTGGCATATTGGATGTATCCATGAGGACAACCTTACAAGGAAAGGTAAAGGAATCTTTTTCCTTGATTACACTATGGTATCAAACTTTGTATTTTCTAAGGGAGGTTGGGTCCACTTTGGGAAGGTTTTTGATGATTACCATCTAAGGTGTGGTCCCAAGCGGTAACATGATCTTGGGGGCTTCTTTGCTCTTTTCAGACAACGAATAAAAGGTGGCAACTTTTTGCATGAATTCAATTTTTCGGAGGATTTGATTAGGAATGAGTTTGATCTGAATAAGCAAGAATTGAGCAAGGAGAAATGGATAGCTTATGAAAAGATATTAGCCATTGTGCACAAAATGGATCCCAAATATGATCCATTGATGGATTTTAGCCCGTTTCACAAGAAAATTAACTTTTTGATGGACAAATTCAAGGAAAACATGGGCACCTTAATGAACAAAAGGATAAACTCAGAGTTGGATCAAGGTGCATAGGAGCTAGATGCTAGGCCTAATGAAATGAGGCCAACATACCAACCTATAGTGAAGTGGCCTCTCTATAAGAGAAAAATAAATGACAACAGTGATGAGGAAGAAGAAGATAAAAAATGAAAACAAATCATGAAAGCATCAACACAACTAGGTCCAAAATTCAAAGCACTTGGGGGAATTAAAATAATTGATTTGGACTTATCACCGGAGGATAGTCCTTCACCGCCACCATCAGAGCCAAGCCCTAAGAGGCAAAGGATTGAGAAAGTACAGGAGGATCTGATGGATTAAATTGTGGTCACAGACCAAGATATGCAAGTTGGTATGCCTTTTCCTCCTAGGCCAATTGAATTAGTCTTGTCTAATTTGGATATGAAAGGGAAGTGTGTGCAAGATTCCAAGATGGAGGCATGTAAGACATTTTTAGGTGATGATGCATTTTTCAAGACTCCAGTCTTCTTACAATTTGTATGGAGAATGAGGCTAAAGGAATATCAAGATAAATGCAAGAGGAGAAGAGATTTAAGACCTGAAAGGTCAGATCATGAGAATGATGATGAAGTGAAAGATGAATTGATGGAAGAGTTTAAGAACATCACTCTCGAGGAGGGGAAAAATCTAGTGACTTAGGATGGTGTGTTGATTTTTCCTAAATGGGACATAGCAGATGCAGTAGAATTTAATGTTATTCTAAATTCCAAGCATCCCCTATAGGATTCTAAGGAAGAGGTCAAGGCAACATTGTAGGATTCTACCTTCAATGAAGAATATAGGAGACTTTAGCAATTTGGGATTTAGCTCCTCAAGGAAGAAAGCTTGATGTCACTGACATTAACCCAAACCTAAGGGGAGGGTTAATAATAAAGAGAACCTCAGAGACCTCAACTGCAAAGGCTACTAACTTAATTGTGAATGTGGCCAAATTGGCCCAAAATACTGCTGAGAGAGAGGAGGTTGAAAATAAGAGCCTAATGGAGAAGTATAATTTCATAATTGGAGAGTACAACAAGGTGCGTCAAAGGAATGTTGAGCTGAAAACTAAGGTGGATAGGATGAAATAAAAGTAGGTTGGAGAGATATCAAGTGCTCTAGGTATTATGGCATTTCCTTCCACATCAGGATCAATGTCTCCTTCTCCAATTGTTTCTACACCAAGGTCCCCTAGCAAAACTCCTTCCCTCAGTCCTGCATTAGAGCCAATTGGGGAAGAAATTGAATACTCTGTTGATCCCACAAGGAAGCAATTAATGCATAAGATTGCAAAGTTAAAGGGAGATTTGAAGTCAAGTGAGGAGGGAGCATTTGTAAAACAAGGTGAGATTATTGAGACAGTTTTGAGACATTTGAATGAAAAGGTTGATGGCAGATTGCCATCAATGTATTCTTTATATTCTTTGTTATTGGATTTAATAAATAATATTAATAGGGATAAGGAGGTAGTATTACCCTTAATTGAGAAATGGATCCCCAGAGCCAATGATTTAGACATAATGCACAAAGCCTCAAGGTTTGATACAAATAATAGGCTCCAATCATTGAGGCCTACTCCAGTGTTAGTTAAGTCATTGCAAGGTTTTCAGGCCTTACCGGATGACTTGAGTAGGAAAATTATAGAATTGGTAAAGGATTTTGATGATTGGAGTGATACCTCTTTACTTGATATAATTGATGAGAAAGGAAATGTTAAATCACTGCAACAATGGCATGATAGAGAAAATGATGTCATTAATGCACAAATTAAATTAATTTGTGATGATTCAGATTATGACCTGTTGGTGAGCTGTATGGACAATATCATTAGTACCAGCTCATTTTTGGAATCTTTTGAGAGAGAAGCAAACCAGGTGGTGGTTAAGTACACACCTTATAGTGTTAAGATGAATGAGGTAATTAATTTTGATTGGCCAACTGATGAAGAATACCAGAGATGGGTAAACGTATACTTAACTAAGGAAGAGTAAACTAGAGTTGGATACCTAGCAGTTAACAACTTTGTTGTTGCAGTTATAATAGATTCCAGTTTATTTTGATGACAGTCTTGGCACAAGATTCTTGAAGTTTTTGTTGCTGCATCAACCTTTCTTAGTGGGCAGGATGAACATGAAGATTCTCCAGGGATCATCTATTATAACATGTTTTTGAAATATCACAAGGTGGTCCAAGATGTTGGTGACATGTGTACTTCTGGCCCGATGCTTGTTTGCTCCTTCATTTTCTATAAGAAGGATTTCAAGGCCATAAGTATGAGTTAGCAAGTTAGATATTTTTGGTTGAGTCTAGGTGAAGTTGTAGAGAAAATTGTAAAGTCTGATGGTTTTAGAGAAAATGCAATTTAGATTTTGATTCATTCTATAGTAGGTCTTGAATTCATGGGGATTTTTTGTTTTATGATAGTACCGACATTTTAAGTGAAATGATTTATTTCAAACTCATGTCTCTCCATTTTACAAGCATATCTAAATCTTGAATAAAATGATCAAGGGTTGTTTTGTTCATCTCACTGTTGTGGTGCGTATGATTCTTATTTTAGCTTTAATTCAAGGAATTAATAAAAATTCTTGAATAGAATTGTAGGTGGATATGTTTTTGTGTAAGGATTTGATAAGTAGTATTGGGTTAGAATGCACGTTGATGAGATTGTAAAGCAATGTTGTCAAGGATCTTACATGTTATGTGTTGAATCTATCATGAACCCTTAAATGCTCATGAATTTGACTCCTCCAATGGTATATGGAACTAGTCTAAGTTGTACTTATTCGTGAGGTTCAATATTTATATGTCTTTACTTAGATCTTGCTAGAAATTTCAAATCAATGACTATATTATATTGTGAAATGTTATTGCAATGATCTCATGCTCTAAATAGTTGATAATATTGATGAACAACCAATTCTATCTGGTATTATCTTGTTATGTTGAGCTATTACATGAGATTGTCTATTGTTGCTAATGGTGTTTATAGTAGTGGTGCAGAGGTTGTAAACACAGTAAGGGATCACCCTCCTTGGTCTTGTAGAGCCCAAAGTGTAGGAAGTTTGTTAAAATCCTTATCAGTTGGCCCAAGTCCTTCGAGTTGCCTTTGATTGGAATTGGAAATTCTATAGGTAGATTAGAAGATCAACTTAGTTGTAGTAAAAACAACCAACAACTATGATGGATTATACTCAATTCAGGAAATCATCGACACATTTGGTAGTAATATTGCCATTAATGTCCTAGCTTTGAACACGAGCGTAGCTGATCTTCAAATTTACCCAATATCACATCAAATGTTCTATCGAAAAGACAATTGAAACTTTGGGCAATCCTTTTATTCAGGCTTGACTAACGTTCATTAAACATTATTTTTTTTGGGGAGACATTACGCTGATATCACATAATCTATCCATCTGATTCATATAAATGTCGCCAAGAGTCACCTCAATGACTATCTTGATCTTTTTGTGTCTTCATCAGCAAGAAATGGTGCATCGCTAAGGCATTCAATAATTTTTCTGATGTTATAAGTCTCCCCGATGATTATTCCTTCAATCTTAAGTATTTCGCCAAGACTCCTACTGATGTAATCTTATCAGCGTGACATAGTGGGTTGGGAGCACATTTTGAACTCATTCTGGTAGGGTTTGTCTTGGCGATAGTATGTTTCTTTGTTTTGTTGGCAAGAAAAGATGAGTGTTTCGATGATGATATTTCATCAGCGAGACAAATGCACTTAGGCTAGCTCAGGGATCTTACTCCGGTGGTGTTGGTTTGGCCGATACAACTCCTTGTGCTTTGATCGATGAGACAAGACAAGTTTCTTGCTGATGGAACTTCATCGATGAGACCTATATGGTCAGTATGACCTTTTAATTTCACCCTACTTGCTAATGATATGGGTTATTTGAATACTAGATTTTGGAGGTTTTTCATGATATCAAATGGTCAAGAATGATGTGATCATATGTGACTATGATGGATTATACTCAAGATAAGGTTTTCTTTAGGGAATCAATGAGTGCAAAATCACTGTAAAGGCTAGTTGCTTTGTGATGAATGTTCTAACGTGGGCCTCTAGCCTATCCTAGGTCTTTGTAGTAGTTTTTTTTATTCTTTGTTATTAGTTTTTCAATGTTCTATACAATGACCAAGTTTCTATTTGCAATATGCTTTAAGTTGGTCATTAAAAAGAGATATATGGTTTTTTTTTCTTATAGAAATAATTCATTTATAACATTCATGTGTTTTTCATTTAAAATAATGGCATTTGGTAATAATAAGAAGGAAGTGTGAAGTTTGAAAAGTCATATTTTCAAATTTATTTTTTTATCTTTTTTGAAACAATTAAATAAGTTTGATGCATAAGAGGATTTAATAAGTTGTTCAAAACAGTAAAATTGTGTCAATGTTTGTGATGAGGAAAAATGAGTTGGAGAGTGGTTCAAAACTGGTTACAAGGTTTGAAAGGGATGTTTAAGTTGTACTTTTTAGAGTGATAAGGTTGACATTAAACTTTTGAAATATTTTTAGTTCATATTTTTAAGATAAAGATTATTTTAAACAAAAAAAATTGTTTTAAATTTCATACAAGTGAAAAACAAAAATGCAAATGCAATAAATGAATAATAGAGAATCATGCATGGGAACAAAACACCACCTACAAATGAAAATAAGTTATTGGAATGACATAAAACAAATGATTAAGTCAAATATATTATTGGTCTTTCCCTTTCTGACATCAAATTTTATTATATAGATTTAGATAAATTGTCATAGGAAATTTGGGATAATTTCAATAAAATATTTGGAGCAAAAATAGTTAATGTGAAGTTTTTCCTAAAAATTCAACTATTTAGATTCAAAATGAGAGATATAATCAGTATGTTTGATCATATAAGAAATTTGAGATCTCTCATTAGTCAATTGGTAGAATTCAAGGCTCTATTAGATGATGAAGATGCTAAGGATATTTTGTTAAATAGTTTGAAAATACAACAATTTTATTTCTATGTTTAGTCCAATAACTTCTCAAACACAAGAAGATGTGATTTTGGCCCTATTAGGAGACGAAAAAAGAACAATGGAAAAGATTTAAAATTTTATTCTCAACATGAGAATGTATTATACTCATGAGGTAATAATAATAAAAAAATAAAAATGAATGTTATTATTGTAAGAAAAAGGATCACATAGTGTGGACTTGTGTAACTTGAGCCAATGATGTTCTTGAGGGAGAACTTAAAGAAAAATCAAATGATGTTAGCTTAGCCTATATATATTTGTTTGTTTCAATCAACATGTTTTGTTGTGTGGAATATAAAACTTAAGGGAGGGTGTTGGAATATTAAGATTAAGATTAATAAATTCACCTTACTAACTTGTTTATTTTTGTTATTAAATAATTAGTTATATTCTTATCAGATAGTAGTTCAAATGGGAAGGTATATTTGAAAGGCTTTGTAAAAGCCATATTGTAATATATTCCCAAATGAATTGCATGATATAATTATTATTTTGAGTGTTTTTATGTGCAGATATAAGTTCTCTCGACTTTTCCAATATATTTTGTATACTCTATTAGCCATGATTTCATGATTAATTTTCCACTTTCGACACTACTTCTTACTAAATTTTCCATCCAAATTTGGCTCTTAGACTAAATATTTCATATAGGTGCATTTTAATTTTCTTACTATCACCTTTGGCTGAATTTTTAAATTGGTTTAACCATGCAAAAAGTGTGGTTACTTTTAATTATTTCCACTTAAATTTTGGTTACAATTTTCTAATTTTATTTCCATTTAGCTAGTCACAATTTCATACTAGCATTAGTACTTGAAAATGGTAGTTTACTTCTACTTAAAACTTGTGGTAATTTCATTAATCTCTTGCCACCTTTGGTGTTGAATTGGACTAGTTATGTCATCTAGGTTTTGTTCCTTAATTTTTTTTACTTTTTTCAAAAAAACGTTATGATGGTTATACTTGTATTACCATAAATGAACATAAATTTGAGGATTTTGGTTGTTTTCATTCAATTTTTTATGTTTTCCCCTTAGCTCCTACTTTATATGTGTTTTTTATGGAAGCCTTTGGATATCTTTTGGCTAATAGTATTTCATGGAACCTTATTAAAGGTGCTAATTTTCCTAACTCTATAGCCCAACTATTCAATGGCCATTTTTATAATAACTCCTTTCTCACTCTCTTGGAGGACAAACATGAAATTATTTAGGATATTCAATGCCTAGATATTTTCTAGAAATCTTTAAGGTCAAATATATAGTGGCATAAAACTCAATGTTATAGGAAATCTTTCTTAGCCAAGCCCAATTGGTTCAATTCCTATGGATAGAAGGGGGTTGATCATAAGGAAATGTTGAGATTCCTAAGAATCTCTTTTACCTTTTAGGTTTCTCCTTCCTCTTTAAGGAAACATATCATTTCTAGAGCTGAGAAAAATTATCATATTAAATTATGAAGCCCCTTTCTTTGGCAAGGAGATTCCATGTATGTTCAAAAATTCTTGTTGCACACATTTCCATTACTCATGTTTCTAAGAACCTTACAAATCCTCATATTTGATGATTGAAAAAATCCAAAGGTATATTTTATGGCCTCCCTTTAACCAAGGAAAATGGTCTCACAAAGTATCCTAGGAGTTTTATTATTTCCCTCATGACTATAATAGGCTTGGCTTGCTTTATATTCACTACTCTAAATGGCACAATAATTTTAAATTTAATTAACATACTCTAAAACCTAACGAAACCAAGTTGTAGCTCGTCAAATTGGACAAGTGAAAGACCAATACTAGCATTGAGGAAGGGTTTGGAGGAGTGAAAACAAGGTCAATACCAGCGCCAAGGAAGATTTTGGAGTTAAAACAAGGTCAATACCAACATCGACGAAGAGTTTGGAGGAGTGAAAAAAAGGTCAATACCAGCGCCGAGGAAGAGTATGGAGGAGTGAAAACAAGGTCAATACCAGCATCGAGGATGAGGTTGAGGGCACTCAAGGAAAATCAATGAACAAGGGACAATGAGTACTGTAATTTTGGCACCCCCATTATCTTTAACCTACAATTTTCATGCCTAGTTTCCAAAGATCTTCTCGTACATTGGCACCACCATTCTCGTAAAATGGTATAAGATAAGATAGAAAAAATAAAATAGCTTAGTCTTTCACATTTTTTTTGACTAGCCTCAGGTCTTGGCAAAACTCCCATAATCTACCCACATCTTGGTTGTTGGTGGGAACATGTTATTCTTTGTTGTACTACCTACCTCAAATCTTATGTCCAAAAAGTTGCTAAAAACATAAAAAAATAAGAAAAAATTTGAAGGTACAACTAAAAAAGGGTTATTTCCTTTTGGCCTCATCCACCTCTTATATTTCAAGATAGAATGGAATTACGCTTACATAACATAAACTCAAACAAATGGAAGTTTATAGGGGCAAAGGAGCCCAAGTATATGCTAGGCTAAGCTAGATATAATGAATGGAAATAGAGGCATACAATTCTTCTTTAATACCTCCACCACAAGCATATGCAAGGAAATGTCATCTCCTCCCTTCTTGGTAGTGATAACCTCCTCCACACACAACCCCTAAAAATTATGAATAGAGGAATATAATATTTGAAGAACTCAAAGTTGATTCTCTCCTACCTGATGCAATTAGTCATTTTATCCTTACAAACATTTATAGTGATTACTAGAGGCACATAGACGGATTCTTCATAATAGAATAATTTGATCATATTTTTCCAATGATGACATTATGAGAAAACCTTAGGTAAAATCAATAATTCCTAGCTAAGTTATTTAAATTATGTCCAATAAGAGAATACCGCTGCTATGTGTACTTGGATACCATGGAGAAAGGATCTTTGGGCTCTTTCATCAATCAAGGTATTGTTAAATTTTAACACCTAAAAGTGAGAATGAAGAATCTTTCCTAGGATGGTGGTCAATTACATTTCTCAACACCTAGATTACAAAATATTTGTCAATATCATTTCCATCACAATTAAACCTATTGCTTGAGATATAGTCATACAGGTAAACAAATTAGCTTTCTTGATGGTAGATACATTTTAGACAATTCAATCCTTGCATCGGAGATTGTTGAATGGACCC
This sequence comes from Sequoiadendron giganteum, assembly GCA_007115665.2. Taxonomy (NCBI): domain Eukaryota; kingdom Viridiplantae; phylum Streptophyta; class Pinopsida; order Cupressales; family Cupressaceae; genus Sequoiadendron; species Sequoiadendron giganteum. Next base: position 488,023,590 of record CM021109.1, on the reverse strand, counting down.
AAAAAACTACTCATGATGCCCTTACTATTAAGTTAAAAGTTTGACAAGGCATATGATTGCATCAAATGTCCTTTCATTTATAAAAGGCTCAAATGGATTTATTTTTAACCCTAAATTATTATCACATATTCAAAATTATAAAATACCAGTTGAATGAATAACCTTCATTTGAAGGTGATGTTGTCATGACCTTTGAATGAAGAACCTTCATTCAAAAATGATGTCATGTAAAGACTTTCAAATGAAGGTATTTTTTATTTTAAATATTTCATGTCCAAAATGATTTATAAAAGGAACCTTTGCATGAAGGACCTTCAAATGAAGACCTTAATTCAAAGATCCTTCATATGAAGGTTCCTTTAATGCCATCCCATTATAGCTCTTAGAGTTGTTAGAGATATTTTTGTTTCAAATTATAGATTGGACCATCAAATAGTGTCACCATGACTCTACCAAGATATCCATCAAATTGATAAACCTTGACTTAACAACCACAAATTCACAAGAAAATTGCCCCTGTCAGCCCTAGGGCATCAATTCAATGCCCAGTTTCTTGATTTAACAAACCCCTAAATGAAATGAACCTCTATCATACCATGATGCACACCAATCCACCGAGTTACAGTTCCAAGACAATGGGTGGATTGGTGGATGTCATCTCTATTTAGCCCTCAAACCCTTACATAGGAAAAATAGGGCAGCCCTTGTATTTGATTGTTTTCTCCCACAAAACAATGATTGAGAACTTAAAAACAAATGAAAATGAAAGGGAACACATATATTTATCTACACCAATGATCTTAGAGAATTTCAAGCTTGTACGGATCCATACAACACAAAATAATTTCAAAAAAATAGTAAAAACACAGAAAATTGCTTCAAGAACGTGGTATTTGATATGAAATTTTGGTATCAACTCCTCCAAAAATTGCAATAGGATGGGAATACAATATTATAGAAGTGGGACAAGAAATGCATCGTTTGAAGAATCAAACCAATATGCAAAGATGAAATAAAGTGCTAACTCCTTAAACTGAAAAAGTTTCTTTTTAACTTTAAGTTTGTTGGGTTGCCAATTATTCTAAGTTATCAAATCCTACCATCATACATAATCAAAATGTTTTTGTTTCAAATGACTATGAGAACTAATTTTCACTATTTTAAGATGTTGAAACCTTTTCATAGAGAATTATAACATTGATGCGACCACTCATCCTACCTTAAAACATACCAAAAGTCTCCTAGCAATTAGACATAGGAAGATTTAAGATGAATTAAATAATTTTTATTGTTAAAGCATAAACTTATGATGACTTTACCAGGCCTAGTACACACTCCCTCCCCATTAACCACTTAGACATATGGAAATTAAATGTAAATTTTCTGCTATTTTTAGTCATGTAGGTGTCCAATAAACCACTTGGTGGTGTTTCCCTTCAAGTTTATTTACTTGAATGAAGAGAAAAAGTCCTTTGATTACAATTAGAGAATACGTTTGAGGCCTTGGTTGTGTAACTGGTGGACCATAGTCACATTTAACACTTGTTAGAAAGTTTGGGAGTTAAAACGTTAAGTAGATTTGATTTGTGATGGACACATTTGGATGGTAGTAACAATAACTTACAATATATCAAGACTTGATTACCTTATAACCTGTCAAATTCTAGCGATGAAATGATAGATTAATCATAATGTCACCTTTGGATCACATCACCATGAAAGAACTTCATGCAACATCCTTATGAGTGCAAGTAACACCAAATAGGTATTTTTCATATTTGTCTTCCTCAAGCGAGGGAAATTCAGGAAGAGAAGAGGAAAGCGAGACATGTAGTAGGTCTAAAAGAGGGAGATCAACTAGAGGTCAAAATATTAGAAGAAAATTACGTAAATGCATGGAATTTTTTCTTGTTGAAGGGGGGTCATGTTCTTATGATGATGAGAGCATAGGAGACATTGAGGTTCCCTTGAGGTACAAACATCTACAGAAACAATGGGTACCCAAGGAATTTCCTCCAATAAACACTAATTTTTGTGTCAATGAGAGGATATATCACATAGCACCATCGTCATTACATGGTTTGGGCCTATTTTGCATGGATGACATAAAGTTCTGTTACAAAAAAGTTACTGAATTGATGGAGTATGTTGGACCCTGTTATAGTTACAAAGATTGGATGCAGCTAGTTCAATATACATGAAGTATGCGTAGGTATGCACTGTCAGAAAATTATATACAACTAAAATATAAGGATCAAAATAAAGGAGAGGCTAGGTACATTGACGGAAGGCCAAAAGTATCAGGGAATATTGCAGGGTTTATAAATAGTACATGACCTGGGTCAACAAATAAGTATCCCAATTGCATATTCGAGGCGCAAGAGGGAAACCATGTATTCGTATGTGCGATAAAATCAATAAATGCAGGGGAAGAGTTGCTAATTGATTACAATTTGAATCACTTAAATAGAAACAGAGTAAATATGGGGGTGGTATGTACTATATACCATTTTACCCAGCCTCTAATTAATGACTCCAATATACCATTTTATTATTATGTTTTTTTTCGTAAGTCTATTGGTTCATTTCGGTAATATTTTTTATATTTAATTTTTGTCACAACGAGACATTGATCATACGACGAAGGCTCCAACCCATAGAATAGATCATGATACATCTTCAGGCACTTATACCTGACAGGTTTACCTCATTATAATTGTATAAATTAGATACGAGAAAAATGTTTTATAATTATGTTTTTTTCATGAGTTTATTGGGTTAATTTCGATAATGATTTTAATATTCTTGTTGTAGTCAACTGATCAAGGAAAGGCACTAGTAGTAGAGGAGAGCATCCATATGGAGGTGCAGTCACTATTATGCGATGATGACATCATATTTTCCACAAACCCTATGGATATGATAAGGAAAGCCCCAAAAAATGCAATCAAGAAATCCTTAAGTTGGTATTCATAGTGCCTCAAACATATGAGATAAGAGAAAGGGTTAAAATATTGTCTAAGAGAGCACAAAACTTGCAATTAAGTTGTCATGAGATCTTTAATTATAACATAAGTTCATTCATGGTTTTATATTTTGTCCTCTTTTATGTTATGAACTAAAATATGTGTTATTTTTACAATAATATTTGCATCCTCATGATTCTGTTGGCCATGATCAGGGTACTGCAGGTGCAGCTCGGGGAGTAGGGGTTGGTACAAGTGTTGATTCTAATCTTCCTGCGGATACATCACATCATCTGACCCCATCATCCGTGCCTATATTGTCGACTAAAATTTCAGCAACACATACCATGCAGGCATCTGGTAGTGCACCCTGTGATAACGAACACATGCCAGATCATGTGTTAGGACATGTACCTGGGGATGTAGAGGCCACTAGTACTGGTGATTTTTTAGTAGCATTTCCTGGATCTTCCCGTATTACTAGTACGAGAACATTTTCGATCACATTTGTGGTGACCGAGGATTTCATTCCCCATAAAGATAGAGAAGGTCCCAAGTACTTTAAATTGTTTTAATTATTATTATATATAATCCAATTGAAATTTACTTATTGATCACTCTTTATAGACTAATGATCCCATGATCATTTTGTAGGAAATGATGGTTTTTATAAGCATCTAAGTGATATTACATTGGAGCTCTTCGAGCCCACCATACATACACACTAGAATGCCCAAAATCAAGATTTAAAAGATGAGCTCATTAACCGTTTAGTTGTGTTGTTTGGTGATAAAAAATTCAACCGAACAAAGGTCCTTAAGAAATATGGTACCTATCTAAAGTATGTGAGGGACCAATATAGGTCACATTTAGAGAAGAACAGAAAGTACGAGCATCCCCCCATGATTCCAGAAAGGAAGTGGAAGGACTTGGTGTCAGATGGAAAGGAGAAGGCGGAAAAGAAAAAAAGGAAAGACATTACCAGACAAAGGAAGGTATGCGATACTATCAACAATGTAATTATATACTGATTACTCTTTCTTTTTACTTAATCTAACATATTTCAAAATTTTTATAGGCTTCCCGAAACATCGAAGGCAACAAAGTCAAGAGTAGAAAAACATGGGAAAAACAAACTTGGCTCTGGTGGTTATATGAAATTAGCCAGACAAATTGTAAGTATCAATAAATGAAATATTGCATCCAAATAATAAATTGCAAACAATTTTGGTTTTATCACACCATAGAAGAAAAACTCATGATCTTATACAAAAATGCAGGGCTCTGATTTCAATAGAGTGCCCACAGAAGAGGACCTGAAGATTTTTTTCCAGCAAGGCTATGGAGCCCTGGCTAAACACCTAAGAGTCTTGACTGGGCAAGCACAATCTTCCACTGCATCCAACACACAGGTAAATGAACTCAATAAAGTTGATTTTAAATTTAATACTTGTGTAATCTATTCAATATTAATTTCCACCATAATAATGTGCCTATTTGTTTTAAACAAACAATCAATGATAATACTGCACATTACATTGGAATGCAACTTGGTGAGGGTGGAGCACAACCTGGAGATGAAGGCCATGGTGTGCATCCCAGTACTGGATGTACTCATGTGCTATACAAAACACATTATGGATTAATACAATTAAACATCTTTAATTGCATTTGGTGTATTAATTAATGTAACCTTTCGTGTTTCAACTTTAGAGCATGTAGAGCATGATCAACATGTTGAGCATGATTAGGCTAGACAAGATCAGGAACATGATGTGGCCCCATTAGGTAAAGAGGACCACTCTAATGTTCTTATAAACAAATTTAATTGCAATTGGTGTATTAATTAATGTAACCTTTTGTGTTTCAACTCCAGATCAAGATTTAGAGGGTGTTCAACATGTTGAGAATGAGGCTATAAGACAAGATCAAGAACATGATGTGGCCCCATCAAGTAAAGAGTACCAGTCTAATGTTCTTTTAATTAATGCAATACTTGTAACAATAATAAAAAAACATATCAATTTAACATTTGTTCGCTATTGTAGTAGACCCCCCCTTGTAGCGACATCCATGTTGTGAGTACACAACTAGGCATACATTAAGATCACGAGAAAATCTCAGAACAACTAAAGGGGGGACATATGATTTAGAAAACAATACTCCACTTCAAATTTTATTAGCTGCAAAAAAGAAACAAAAAAAAAGTGATTGTAATCATATTATGACAACCATATTTTTGATAATATGTAAAAACTAAAAAAATGAATGTTATATGTTAATGAATGAATTTTATATGTTATTAATGTAGGATGAATGAATGAATGTTATATGTTATTAATGGATGAATGAATGATTAATGTTATATGATCGGGTATGGGGAATTGAGAGTGATGTAAGGGGGGGAGGGGCCAAATTAGCTTCCACCTTCACGTGGTTGGCCCTATTAAGTAGAGAATATTAAACTATTATTGAAACAAAGAGAAGCTCGATAAGGTAATGCACTTTTCAATATAAGAAATGCATCGTTTGAAGCATCAAACCAATATGAAAAGATGAAAGAAAGTGCTAACTTTTCAATATGAACATTGTGTTGTGTGTGGATTTGGTTTCAAAGATATGTTTCTTTTGTTTTTAGTGGTCTCTAAAATTTGACTTTTGTGCATAACAGGTTAGTGGAAAATTTGATAGCTCTGAAGGGTTTAGAGGCTCGATTGAGATAGATACACGAATATTTGGATCTTATTGTTGATGGGTGGCTTCCACTTAACCATTAAATTTTGTACCATCTATAGGTATGCAAAAATTTCTCTACTTACATTCATTCAACTTACTGTAATATAATATCTGACAAAAATCTCCTTTTCATTATACTTAGATGGATTTTCATGCCCTATTCCAAAGCACATTTTTTAGAACAAGCAAGAAGGATGCTGGCAAGGGTTAAGGAATTTGGCTTTAAACCTTCCAATTGCATAGTTTACTTCATTCATCCAACATGTTGCCAATGCATTTCACAGTTGTTGGAATCATATCCTATAATTACAAAACTAGTAAAATTAAAATATGTAAGTTTCAAATATGGAATTACATATCTTTCTATGAATTTTTGAAATAAAATATCAAAATGGAGAAGTATTAGCAAAATAATCTACATAATTTCTAAGAGGTCAGAGAATTTTTTTGCAGAGTTATCTTGAATATATTTAAGAAAAAAGTAACTTATAGAGATTGAAGAAGAATATCGGTAGTCTAAAATCACCAGTAAACACATCTTAGTATTATCTTAATTCAAGAGAACTAGGTCCACTATCCATTAGCTAGTAAAACAAATAAAATCAATTCATAAGATTATTTTGTTCTAATAGGGTTGATTGGTTGCTTGTTTCTTTTTGATTGTCAGGAAGTCATCAATATACACTTGGTTTTCCCACCTTGTCTTGCTTTATGGCCAGAGAGTTTTTGCAGAAGGCATCAAAGTAACCTTCAAGATTGACAATGGAAATGAGTACAAGGTTAGTATAACTTAATGCTAATTGGGTATGATTTTATTCGTTCAAGACCAATTTAGATTCATTTTATGCTCATACTACTTTTATTTACATTTATGTTTTGCTAATATCTATTTTCCTTTACATTCATATTCTTCTATACATTTTGTGTTTAAAATAATTTTTTCCTTAATTTAATCTAGGGGAGAGGACCCAATACTTGAGCATGTTTCAATAGTTGTGATAGTAGTGGTTTATATAGTGCCCAACCCTAATTATTTGATTTTTCTTACTGATCCAATTAATACTTTCCAGTTACTGTGATTGATTATAAGGATTTAATCTTTACTTGATTGTGATAAACTTAGATTTTCGGGCTTGTCTTATAGGTGCTTGTTTAGATGGGTGAGGATTGTTTCTTGTGCTAAAAATATTTTTATTTGTTAATGCTAAACTTACATAGTTGAATCAAGGGGTAGAGGTTGTCCTCTTTAAATGGAATAAGAAGGAGAGTTAGAAGTGGAAGATCAGTCCCATTTGTAATTTTTGTGTGTAGCTACATTGTATGGAATTATTTTTCTTGGGAATTACTTAAATTTAAAATTTTGACTATCTGGTAAAATTCATGTTTCCATAGAGGGTTTGGAGGCTTTATCTCACAATTCATATTTCTTGTGTCACTTTGTTTTTCTATTCAATATGATATGTATTTCAAGGAGGATATGGATTTGGTTCTTCATACCATCAACTTAATGAAGAGGAGCCTCAATGTCATGTTGTTAGGATTTACTGTGAAGCTAATCCAAAATTTTTCATTGCTGCTCGAGGCCATATTGCAGCGCTTTCTCTAGGAATCCCACATGATCCCCATCAGGTATCTTCTTTTTGTAGTCTCTAAATTTCTTAGAAGAAATCAACAACCAGTTTTTCTATATTGGCTCTTTGTTTAGACATTAATATCTCTTTTGGCAGCAATGGATCAAAGTGGATTCATGGGGTCTTCAAGAGAAGGCACTCAAACATGGAGATCAAGAGTGGGATTAGGTAAAACCGTTCATAATCATGCTCATATTTTTTTATTAACTGTCTAAGAGCTAAGTATCCAGGATAACATTTTGTATTTTTCTATTGAATTTCTAGAGTGAGAATAATTTTGAGTTCGCAATCCTATTTTTTAGTACACTAGCTATGTATCCAAGACGCACTGTAAGTACTTTTTCTCACCAAATTTCTCATTTTCCACAAAATTAGATTCTAGTGTGTAATTTAATATTCACTAGTTTGATTTTTTTATTTTTTAGCAAAATTAGAATCCAGTTCGTAGGCTGTGCTTGTTGTGCAAATTTGTAAGATGAGTTTTTTGTATTCAGTTGCACAATACTTTCCTTTTTCAATAAAATTTTATGCAATGGAGTCTAGATATTAGGATTAGGTTACTAGTTTCTCTTTGAGTAATAATTTAAACGTTATTCATTGTCCTTATCAATGTATATGAGTATCTTGCAAACTATCCTCTTATATTCATGACTTTATTTCAACTTATCAAAGGATGACCATGTCTTGATTAAAACCTTTGTTTGAGGGTTGTCCTTCATATGAATGTCTCAATCTTATCTTTCACAACTTTATCTTACTTCACTATTTTGTCATACCTTTGATTTTTTGCAATAGTGTCTTCAACCTCTTTGTAGTTCCCATGATGAACTGTGTATTACTGTGTCAGCACTTCCTTGAACATTCGAATGGGAAACAAAGTAATTGAGATTCCATTTAGTAAATCTATGTAAATTTTCAGAAACTTTAGCCTTCAATACCTCATCACCATTACACTCTTGAAGGAACTATCACAAAATTATACTATATATCCAGCTTTGAGTCCTACATTGTCCTTTGAATACTGTGCGTTCTACTTTCCATTATCAAAATTTGTCTTTAGAGCTTATTTAAGATTGTTCATTTGGCTTGACTTTGGCCTCCAGACTTGTCTATCATAGTTCTTAGACCATCATTATATATTGATTTACCTCTTCATCATAGTTGATTATCTTCAACAAAGTTTCATACCACTGCCTTAGTATAGTCTATCATTTTGATATGAAGTAAAGGGCATTGTGATATTCATCAAGACTAATGTCAAAACCTTTTCACTATCACTAATGGATTTGATTTTACTCTTGATGACAACCACGCAATTTTAATTCACTTGACAATAATCTTCTTCTCTTGGTTTGATGTCAACACAACATTATACATTTAAGGGTTACCATCTCTATGCTCAATCCACTATTTAGCTATCATTCCTCTCGCACATGTTCTTATATCTTTCATTTATGAAGTGATTGTACTTACACAATGGTATGAATATATTTTAAAATTTGATAATACATTATTTATGATAGTAAACCTTCCTATAGAATCATAAAGTCTATTCTTCATGTGCTCTATGGTGAATAAATTTTTATCTTAACATCTATGATTCATCATTCACTGTCGATGACAACCCCCTTGATCTCATGACTCATCATAGATTTTATATTCTGCTCCAATTGTTGATCATCAACATCAAATGTGGCCATCGTAATATCATCCATAGCCTCCATATTATACAATTATTCATTGCTCATTTCTCATACATAGTAACCAAATAATGAAGACCTAGAGCTTGGACTGCAGATGTATGCAAAAAATAATAAATCCTTGCTTCTGTAAGCCTAATTAAACACAACAACTAACATGTTGTTTGATATTTTAAACAGTCATATGAGTGTCTTTTTTCTACCTTGTAAAAACTTAATGCATACAATAATTTATTGAGATGAAAAGTTGAATGGCCTCTTAAATCTTTACACTAATGTCATTGCATTTGTCAAAATAGGGTTAATCATATTGTGATCTAAATTTTCATAATGAAGTCTCCCAATCTGTCCTTTATATCTGAGCATTGATGACAATCCATCTTGTCTTTTACTACCCCTTTTAAATGCTCATGGTCTTGGCACATCAATTTTTTCTCTTTGATTGACCTATCCTCATGTCCTGTCATTATTCCTATGGATGCACTTTGGAGACTCCTACTAATTTTAAATATCACCTAGAGTCACCCTGATAAGTATGTGTATCCATTTGTATCTTCATCGACAAGAGATAATGTATCACTAAGATATTCTGCAGTTTCCTCGATGATTATTCTTTCCTTCTCAAGTATTTCGCCAAAATTCCTGCCGATGTAATCTTATTGGCATGACATAGCGTATTGGGTAGACCTTCAGAACTTACTCTGATGGTATATGCCTTTTCGATATGCTTCCATCGTGCTTCATTGATGAGACAAGATCAGTATCTCACCGATGAAACTTCATCATTGAGACCACAGGCTAGTCCTCTCGATATATCTTTTCAAGAAATTTTGATCATTGTAATAGTCTTGATCTTTCACTAATATGCCTACATTTGAAAGAATAGTTTTTTGAAAAAAATTTGCATTGTTTCGTGGAATTTTCAGTGAACCTCCAAAAGCGTCCAACGAATTTGCAATACATCCGACGAAACATTCATTGTAATGACTTGCCTATTTCATCGCAATTTTGACGAACTAATGTAGTTGTTCTTTCAATATCAAATATCTCACCTAGACTCCTGCCGATGTAATCTTATCGGTGTGACATAGCGGGTCAGGTAGACATTCAAAACTTACTCCGATGGTATATGTCTTGCCGATATGCTTCCCTCATGCTTCATCAATGAGACAAGATGAGTATCTCGTCGATGAAACTTCATCACTAAGACCATAGGCCAGTCCTCCTGATATATCTTCTCAGGTAATTTTGATCGCTGTAACAGTCTTGACTTCTCACTGATATTTGTAATACGTCAAAAATTTCATCGTAATTGCGATGAACTTATGTTGTTGATTCGACACTTTGGAAAATGCATGCCACTTGTGTTCTCACTACTGTTTGTCGCTAGATCGACGAAAGTGTCATTGATATTTTGATGAACTTGCATCGTGATTTTGACATTTAAAAGTTTGTCGGAATATCAATAAAATTTGAGTGACGAAAATTATTTCAGTTATTTTTCGGTATTTCAACAATAGATTGTCGAAATTCCAAAAAAAATTTGTCAAAAATTGGAGTCAAATACAGTAGTGACCTGTCCCTTGACGAACACTTCTGTTATTCCTCCAACGGACACTTCTACTGCTTCTTCAAATGCTTCTGAATCCTCTTCTATGTTACTAGCTTCACTACGTGCTGAATTTTCCTTGATGGTTGTTGAGGAACCGCTCCTCTCACCTCACTGGTGGACTTCTCCTTCGAGCCTTCCTAGTCTGTTGTGTAGAGAAAAAAAAAGGGACTGCCCAAAACACAACCTTGGGTTTTGGAGGTCAGGTTTTTCCCCTCAAATTCAAGGGTTGTCTAGTTGTCGTCCTTCGTTTGACATGTAGTGTGTCAGTTGTTCACGTCTTGTTTCTATTTTCTAGTTCATGCCATGTTTTGAACTAGTTTTTTTTGGCCCTTTGGGCTCTCCATGTAACGGGTACAGTGCCTAGTAAATGCTACTTACTTTATCAAAAACATTTCATTACCACTTCATATATTTAGTGTTTAGTTAGATAAAATCTCTTTATTTTTATTAGATTAGTGTTATTTAAATTGAAAATAGTTTTATTTGAGTAACATTCTCTCTAGCAAGACAAAACTACCATTTTCAAATCACGCAGAAAATCAAGAAGAACAAGTGTTTAAATTGATAATGTTTACATTCATTTGGTTAAATAAAATTATTGTAGTTGGATTTAGTTAATCATTTGATTTTATGGTTAATTACTTCACTTTGTTTATTTAGGAAAAACTCAAAAATATAGGTTGAAAATTCACTTCTTGCATTTAAACAACACATTTCAATATTTAGTTTAAATCATAATCATTCATTTATTAGTCAAAATTAATTTGGAAACCCAAAATAAACATAAAAAAATTCTTAGGTCCTTTCATTTTTAGGCTTTGAAGCTTAAGACTTAGAAAAAATAATAGCAATAAAGTTCTTGCAAATGAGACAAGATGATAAACAAACAAAATGATCAAGTGAATCACAATCAACACAATCACTAAATTCAAACATGAAAGCTCAAACTAGCACACTAAAGTGTGTCTTGTCTATCTCCTCTTCCCACAACATATCAAGTTCATGTGTCCTAGGGTTAGAGAGGACTAGGTAGAGTATATCATGAACAAGCTCAAGAAAACTCAACCAAAATTCAAAATGGTTGATCAAGAGAAAATCCAACTGTAATATTGCATATTGCAACATATAAAAGAAAAAGAAAAAATAATGAGCCTTAGATTTAGATGTCCTATTAGAATTGTTTAAAGCATAAAACCACCATTTGAACACTTTCCTTGATAAAAATCAATAAGAGCTTAGCACAATCCGTGAAAATAAAGTGCATAATCACATAATGATTACCATTACCACTAGAACATACCCCCATGTTTCCACCACCATACCGAAAACCAAAACCCCCATTCACCACCAAATCTCCTTCCTCATGAAGATATTGATCAAATCAATGCCATAATTCCCTCACATATGAAAATTATTCCCACCTTTAAGACACTCTTTCATTGCAAAAAGGTTGGTCTAGTAGAAAATCCCCTATTCTAATGGCTTCTAATATGTGAACAAGATTGATCTATCTATAGGCCACACATGTGCAACACATGTGTCCACCAACTTCCAAATCATACATAGTAGTGAGCAAATTCGAAGTAGCACATATTTTTGTGAAATTGATGTGAATAAAAAATACTTTTGGTACACAATCTCTCACCTTTTCCCCATTTCATTTCATCCTCTCTCTTCTCTTTCAGTGTCACCTCTTTATTATGTGGTATTTAAGGTAACCTGTAGTGACCCTCCTGATGACATTTCTATTGTACCTATTTTGAGATACTATTAGTAGTTAGTTAGATGTTTGAGATTATGTTTCTTTGATGTTTTATGTCATGGTTTACATGAACAGTTGTGAAACTCAGTTGATGATACACTTTACCTTATGATGTGATGTTTATTTTAATGAGATGAAATTATTATGATGATCGATGATGCTCTGTTATATTCATGATGATACTATGATGTGGTTGATGATTAAATGTTATGTTTTATGTCAGTTCGATGAAGAGACGGTTTAGCAGTACTCATTCATGAGTGCCCTGCTACGCTGCTATTATTCTTCACGGTGTGTTTTCTTATATATATATGTTGTTTATTTGACCAAGCAGTGTGATGTAGTTTTTAGGTAAAAACATCGACTCTACTTGCTTGTTAGGTCTGAGTGTGTCGTGGCCCAATGGAATCGTTGAAGGGAGATAGACTTGTCCTTTGTTATGAACCATCATTCTAGAAAGAACGAGTATCACTTGCTACCCTTATGTATGATGTTGTCATTTTTCATGTGTTCGTTGTTGTCTCATCATGTTGTATTCCATGTTTTCATAATGTTGATTTAGATTATTTAATGATTTAATGAAAATAGTGATGTTGATTTATTTATTATTGAAATGTTTAAATTTTGAAAAGTTATTTTTAGTTTAATGTAGAATTAAAGTGAATTATTAAAATATCCTATTTGCAAAAAGGATGATTATTTGTAAATTGATTTAATTGTGCAAGTTGATGTTTTCAAAAATTGATCAGTCAGTTGTGAGTTAAGTTGCAAATTATCTTTCTTGATGATTGTTTCGAAAAGCTAACTAGTGGTTGATATGCATGCTTAACGATGAGTTAAAGTATTGTTCACTTTGTAATTTGAGAAAATGAATATATCATAGGAAAGATCATTCATTATAGAGGGGAGTTGATTTTCAAAAAAGAAGAAAAAAATTGCTTTGACGGGAAAAATAGTCTCTGTATTTTTTGTTGGGGTTTTTGATTGAAAAGCTGAAAGTTGTTGGTTGGAGATGGTGTTCACATTGTAAAGTATTTGGGGATTGTATTGTGGAGAATTAAGTTTCGACATTGCTTGTATCCAGGAAAGCGTTCTCAATTTTTCTTCTTTTTGAATTTGAAATCTGTTTTAACGAAATCTTGCTGGAAAAAATATGTCTGAGGTATTTGTCAAAATCTGTCTTGAAACCTTGCATGCACAATAAAAAACTGAAATATTAATGTGAAATATAATGGATTTAAAGTAAGGATGATAAGAAAAGAATAATTTACAGAGGAATCAAAATAATAATAATCATCCTTATAAAAATAGCTTGAAACTTCTTGATCTTCGAAGAGATACAAGATCCTATTTTTCACTTGATAGGGTGATGTTCATTTGAGAAAATTTGTAGGTTGTTTGTATGATTTATCCCATGCATGTGCTTAGATGCTTATTGGTGCAAGTAATCTGAGCATCTGCAAGCTTTGATTTACTTTGTGGTTAAAATCCTTTTTAGCTATGCTTTACTCAAGCTCTGGCTTAAATGTATCTTTAGGATACCCAACGTCTGCCTTCCATTCTCCAAGCTGCGAACGACCTTACTCAGTTCGCCTATTCTTTGTTTAGAAGTATATTTTATTCTTGAGGGCATAAGGGGATCAATGGTAAGATTTTATCATTAACACTATGTTTTGAGTCGACTTTGTACATAGTCAGTCGTTTCTTGCCGCCTTCATACTCTCAGTATCATCTCCTTGTGTATATGGAATAATGTTTGTGAATTTTTTGTTATATTCAAAGTTAAGTTATACCTATTAGCGACTATATTTTCTTCTTGTTCATGGATGGATGTTTCTGTCGCACTAGATCCCTATTTTCCATGCACAAAATGATTCTCATAGTATAACCGCATATTGTAAGGCGTAAGTTTTAGTCTTGCATGTGTGTGGATTTGTTTATTTTACATTTTTCCTATTGATTGAGTCACATGCAAAGCATGCTTGATTTTGGAATCACCGCCACTATATGTTTGAGTTTGTACACTCACTTTCCTCCATACCACACTCGCGCACTTTTACGCTATTTTTCACCTTTGAAGAAATCCTTGTGATCATCGTTTAACTATGGAACCTTTAGTTACCCGTGTGTGGTTTTGTGTTGTTCCTTTGCTGGCCAATGCGACTGTATGTCTTGTGTTCATTGAGCTCTACAAACATGTGCGTATTCTTGTTGTGAATGTGTTAAGTATCGTTTATTGCCACCTCTTTTTCTTTTACATGCAAGATTGGTTGTGCATTACCCTCACGGTTACTTCATGGACGTCCAAGTTTATCTGAACTTTTCCATAACGGTTAAATATGAATAGTGACTTTTTTTTGTATGTTAACTTCAGTTACCTTCAAGTTTGACATCATGCTTAACCAATAAATTTTGCGGAATCACTTTTCTCCAAGCTGATGAATGTATTATTGTTTTGGGATGGCTGTCTATACACCTCTTGTTCATTGTATATGAATGTTCTCGCTATCCCTTTTAATTTGTATTCATTGCTCTCCCTTTCAACCGATTTAACTGCTTTTAAGATTCTTTATTATTTAATATTTTTTTGGGGTGCTCTGGGAATTGTCTTCTTGGAGGAACAGTCTATTGTCTCTGGACTGTTTTGGTCGACTGTGAAGGTTGCAGTGTATTATGATCCATTGTATTATTTGCAAGCGTTAAAAGAGTCTTAACTATGGTCAGTTGTACTAGATGTGCACTCTATTCCTTAATTTTTTTCCCTTTTCATGTTTGGGTTCATCGACTTTATTCGTTAACTTGAGTTTCAGTGTAGCACTGTGTATTTTGGGATATAATCGTACACTGTCAACTTAGAAATCATTTTTTATTTTAGAAGCTCTTATCTTAGTTTTGGAAATTTCACTAAATTTATAGTTTGGATAGCTTATAAATGTAAATGAAAACTAATGAATAGTTTTATATATATAGATATTGGCATAAGCGCGTAATAAATATTGAGTTCACTATACATAAATATATGCCTACTATTGTTAAAAAGATAATTACTTTACTTTGTATGTTGTAAGAAATAAATTAGAAAATTATCCTAAGTAGACAATAAATATATAATGTTTTTTAAAGACAATATGATCAAATTAAAGTGAATAAGGTAATTGAGTTGAATGCAATTTATTAATAAATTACGATCGAGGAATATGATTTATGATTTTTTTTTGAGTCTCGTGGAGAAATATTTAATGAATTTAGCAAACTATAGTGTTAGTAATTAAGCAAAATATTTCATCTTCTATTTATTTTTATGTAAGAAGAATATCTCATTTTTGTGCATCACTTTGCAACGAAGTTTGAGTGTTTTAAAAACTTGAACTGGTATTTTCTTGTCTATAATTGTTTGCATCATTTGTGAAACTAGTATATTGATGTAACTCAAGAATGTGAATGTGGACCTTAGCTCATGTTTAAATTTTATTTTATTTTAACCATTGAAGTCTTCCAGAGGCTAAGATGGTGATTTATATTATAAATTGTATGATGCTTGGTTTTTCTTGTTTTCTCGCAATGACCCGATTTAGGGACTTAGCCATGCACGGTATGTTATCTCATAAGAGGTATTCATTGTTTTGATACCGTTATGTTTATGAATTATATGTTCATGGTTTTTATGACATGTGTTTGGGCTACCCATTGTGTTATATTTGTGAGTAATTTTTATAAGAGTGGTTTCCGAAAGGGGTTAGACTCGGAAGTGGTTGCATGGGTAACCTCTCAGAAATATGTAATACAATGATAAACTTAATAATTATTAGGGGTTGGGTAGTTAAATTTAAGCACACAAATAATATTTCCTCTCCTTGGAATTTAATGCTTGTTTAGGTCAAAGTAGGTTGAGAAGGCTTGGAACGACAACTTGAACACTTCATCTTCTCAAGAAGTGAGTTGATGCCACATAGTTCATAAGAGGTTGCTAGGGTAACTCCGGTAGAGGGATGATAACCTAGTAAGGCTATCCAAGGTAACCTACTGCATTTATGTGATGACACTCTATCCTAGTACAATTGTTAGTTCACTTGTGATCGTGAGTCGCTTCTGGGAGTATGTCAATTATCTAGTTTTTGTGATGTCATGTGTGTCGACCTTGTGTTGGGTGTTGTTCATATTGTTGTTTTTTTATGACTTGAGGACCCGTTCTATCTCCTAGCATGGGAGGTGGGCTTTCAAGTTCCACACGGTTGGGAGAAACATGCCACATCTTCCATTGGGTGCCCTACAGGTGATTTTTTTTGTGACATGTTTGTTCTTGGTAGGATCCTGATCGCACATCGTTCATGGAGTTCTTCATTGGGCGAGTTCATGGACGTGATCATCTTCTATTCTTGATCTTATTCTATATTGTACACACTCATGATGTTGCATGAGGTTTCTTTGTAATGATACTTGTATTGTTTTGAGATTTTTCACAATCTCACTTTTGTTATGTAACTCTTGATGTAATATATCTGGACATGACTATTCTCATGAGTTGATTTATAAATAGTTCTTGTGATGTTATGATGTTTACTCTTTAGTAGCGTAGTTGTGGAACCCTAAAATGTTTATGTTAAATTTTTGTCACATGTTAAATGTATAAAAAAGAAAATTATTTGGTTGATGTGTGTTTTTACATAAAATTTCTTGGGTTCCACAGTCGGGCATTAAATAACCCCAAACATGTTGAGCTTGATGAGACCTTAGGGTTAGATTCCCTCTAATGAACCTCTCACCTAAATTTGATCAATACATTCATGTTAACCCCAACACCTATTTTAAATAGGTATGAATATAAGGATACTTTAAGTTATATAGTGGAAACAAAGAAAATAATCATAACATCTAATTAGGTTGAGTACAATACCTCCAATAGCCCCACATGTGGTCAATATAAGGAGACACGCCTGCAATCAAAATAAAACTAGACAAAAGACCAACACATTTTTGTTTGTTCTAATATCTATAGGTGGGAGCCTAGCCTATCCAACTATAGAGACATGGCCTCTCACATTGAAAATGAGGTAGATCACTTCAAAAGAGACTTTGTATAGTTTTGAGTAGCATGAGGGAACCTTGAAATAATCCTCAAAAAAGACCAAGTCTTTGTGTGATGGATGTAGCTTGAGAACCAAATTGAGGTAAGGATACATAGTGTCACTCAACCCCTACAAAACAAAGAAAAACATAAAAAAATCCACCGCAAAGTGGTGAGATTCAAAGTGAAAATCATAAATGAGAAACACAAAAATCACTCATAGCCACTTTGGTGTAGAAAATCAAGTTTCTTTAGGTTGGGGATATTGAGGAGCCACCATTAAACCCTAAGAAAATAAATGTGTGACAAATTTTGAGGTGACAACTTCATACCATTTTTTAAAAATTGTCACAAATTAGCCAAACCAAGGGCTTACCCAATTACCCTCATACATCAATTTTTTTTTATATAATGTGATAAACAAGGCCTTTGTGCTTCTTCTACCTCCATCATATAATGTGGAAAATTCAAAACAACCAAATGGGATGTCCACATCACAAAATCTAAACCAAATGATCCCACCAAGTTTTCAACCCATATGTACAACTCTTCAAAGCTATCCAACATTCCTAGATTTTAACAACCAAATATTCCTTTTTAGATGCAACTTGGTTAGCAAGTCCCATCCATAGTGCTTCCATTTAGAGGAATCTCTCCTTCTACCCACGACTCCTTTTTAGGACCTATCTCAAATATTTGAAGGAGATTTTGGACCACAACATTGACAATGTGATTTAATTTCAACCTCTCCCTAAAATCTCTAAGTTCAAGGAAGAGGATGAACCTAACTCACATATCAAAGCTTACATAATTTCCATTTTGGAGCTCCTTCCATGGGATGAGTTTGTTTCTAGAATGTTCCCAAACAATCTAGAAGTAATAGCATCGGACTAGTATTATAAAATCCTTGAAATGTCAATTCACTCTTTTTGACAACTCATCAATGATTTTTCTACTACTTTTGATAAACAAAACGATATTAAATATTGGATTGCAAGAGTTCTTGAGTGTTAAATAATACTCTAATGAATTAGTTGTGTACTTCATATGTGATGAAGGAAAGTTATCTTTTCATCCATGAGTGTACCAAACATGGACCATAGGGAAATTATGTGATCTTTTATTTCATTCCCTAACTAGGGATAAATAAGAGAATTTCCAAAAAAACTCCCTTATATATCATATTTGGAAGCTCTTGAAATTACCCTGTGAATTGAAAAAGACACAATTAATATTTAAAGGAACACATGATGTCAATGGGATATTGGTCACTCAAAACAAAACCAATAATAAAAACCAAAACCACAACAATAATTATAACAAGAGAAACACCTTAACACCCAACATCTTAAAAAAAATCAGAACACTACAACTAATAGAGTTATGAGTGCCTCATTGGTTAATAAAAACACCAAAAATCATAACTATAATAATAACAATTATGGAGGATACTATATTTAATTAGATATGGGAAACCAAATTTTTTATGTTGACTATTCTCCTAGAAACAACTATGAAAAATGAATAATAGGTAGAAAATAATAACACCTATGAAACTAACCAATATAATCTATATTGAGAATATCAAGATTAAAATCTAAAAAAAATCTCTTTCCACAATAAAAGGGGACATGGCTGGAGTACAATCAATTCATATCTAAAATCGTAGATGAACAAAACCTGTTTATTGGAATGTTCATCCTTTTCCAAGGCAACTCAAACCATAATGACTAGGAGATTTTTGTCCCTAAAAATCATAACCTATGGATCTCCTGTTGATGGGTGTTTTGACATATTTAGCAACTTAGATGAAATACCAAATCATCTCACGTCTCTTGAAAGGAAATTGTGTCCTAAGATGGAAAATAATAACTCCAAGGTTTCTAATGACCATATATTGGCATACAAAATAGATTAATGGATCATTGTGTTTTTCTGGTACCATACAAAGGGACTTACACATTGTTTGATCCAATCTTGAAAAGAATATTAGATCTAGAATATAAACACATTCATGATGTTCATAACCCTAAGCTTATTATTTCTTGACCTTCAAATTTTAGTATGTTGGTAGGATACATGATATCAAATATCCCTAGCACTAATCTAAATATACCGTTATTATTGGAAAAAATCGTGTTCATTAGATATTCAATGCAGTGATGTTGGTCCATAAATAATTAGAAGTTGTAAAAAAGTGCAAAGGAAAGGTAACGCAAGTCAAGGTTCAATGGATTTGACAAGCTACCAAACCAAGCAACAAGTTTAAACTTCAACAACAAAAATGAATTGATTCTTTATTACATTTAAAATTAAAACATGGCATCAAGAGTAATAGGATAATATAATGAATTTACAACTCAATATTTTAACATGCCTTCATATATGCCTTGGATCTCAAGCTTTACAACATTCAAACATTCAAACCAAACATCTATCTTAGCTTTTCAATTTTTTTCTCTAATTCAAGTCTTTAAATATTCCATATAAATGAATATAAATCTTCTTAAATAGTAGACATGAAGGATTTGGAATGAGCACCCCACATTCTAACATGTTAGGATGCATTTTGAGCACTTATTGATGCCCTTGATCCACTTCCTAGGCCATTATAATTGTTATTTTATCAAGTTTTAACTCCTTTTTACATCCTTGTGGAAAAATTGGAGCCTTTAGGATGTTGGTGAAAGTTCTGGGGGGTTTTAGATATGTCCTGAAGCATAGGAAAGTTCCACTTTTGACATGAAGGATTTGGCATGAACACCCCACATTCTAACATGTTAGGATGCATGTCAAGCACTTATTGACACCCTTGATCCACTTCCTAGGCCATTATAATTGTTATTTTATCAAGTTTTAACTCCTTTTTACATCCTTGTGGAAAAATTGGAGCCTTTAGGATGTTGGTGAAAGTTCTGGGGGGTTTTAGATATGTCCTGAAGCATAGGAAAGTTCCACTTTTGACATGAAGGATTTGGCATGAACACCCCACATTCTAACATGTTAGGATGCATGTCAAGCACTTATTGACGCCCTTGATCCACTTCCTAGGCCATTATAATTGTTATTTTATCAAGTTTTAACTCCTTTTTACATCGTTGTGGAAAAATTAGAACCTTTAGGATGTTGGAAACATCCTATAGCAAGAAAAAGTTTCACAACATCATGTAGTAGGAAAAAGTTCCACAACATCCTATAGCAAGAAAAAGTTTCACAACTCCACAACCTACTCAAATTTTCTTGGATCTTCACCAAATTTGAAATGTAGACTCCTATTTGGTCCTTCTTCAAGGTGAATTCATCATCTTGCTATGAAACAACTATAATTCTTTAAAATTTGATCACCAATCCTTCAAGAAAAAACAAAGAAGAAATAAACAACATAACAATGAAATATTTTTGGTTGACATAGGATTTCTTGTGTACTTGGATATTCCTACATCAAAAGGGGAGGAAGAGAAGATTTTAGAGATGAGTATCATAAATTTAGAACTTCCATTACAATTTCTAAATGCATAAGTATACATACCATGAGTAAACCACCTCTTACTCGACTAGATAGCTCACAATATTATAAGAGAAGTGCAATCTTCAAAGGAAATTTAGAGAATGAAATAAGAGCCATTAAACACCCAATTTTAGCACATTCTAATAGAATAATTACAAAAGGAAAAGAAAAAGGATTGTACTAACCATGCAGGAAAAACTTATAGTTATAAAGTTTCTATTAATATGAACATAAGATTCATCGAATATTTATCACGTGTAAACATACACAATAAAGAGTTCATGTAATGCATCTAGAAAAAATGAAATAAAATAAATTATATTAGGTTGTATAAATTTTTCTTAAGCCCAAAAAATTCCAACCATCTAGATGAAAAATATGAAATGAAATAATACATAAGTTACAATATGCTAGTGCTTCTTGGTTTCAACAAATTTCATCTATAGTTTGGCATGAAATTTCTAGCTCCTTAGAGTTGTGCCTTTTCACAACATGCCCCGTTTGGCTTTTAGAAAAATGAGAACCCGCCTTTTCTTGCTTAGGTCTTAGTCCATCCTATAGTGTTAGAAAGTTCCTCAACGTCCCTCAAAATCCTCTAATTGGTCATTCTAGATAGGTAGAAAGAGATTTGAAAATAAACCCCATATCCTTTCAAAAGTTTATCATTTTTTTTAAATAGAGAAATTATTCGCTTGCCAATTTTTTTGTTCTAATTAATAGAAAACCAATACCATGACTTATTTCCACATATCTGATTCACTTAGAATTTCTTGCAAATAACTTCTTTTTGTGGAAAACTAATGCATAAATGAATTGGACCCATTCCTAGCATTCAAATAACTGATTTACTTTAAATTTACCATACCCAATAAAGAGTAATTAATTCCCTACAAAAATATGAGTTTCAATTAAATTGAACCCTTTTGACATTCATATATATGATTCACTTAAGGTTTTTTGCAACAAATCATTTATAAAGAAAAAATAATTTCTTGTGGAAGTCTGATACTCATCTAAACCCACTCAATAATCACTCGTCCAAATACCAATTCATTTGCTAACATCCACATTTGTGACATCATCACATTATCGGCTTCCCTTTGTGGAGATCCTCCTTCCATTTGAATAAGACATTCTAAAATATTCATAAATGATCTAGTTAGAACTCCCTACAATATATACCATGATGAAATCAACATCACGTCGTGATGACATCATCCATTTCACTTTTATGCTGGATACATGATTGAATCATGTTGATATTATCATTTCTTTTGATGACATCAACATAAAAATATTCATCCGAATCAGATCTTAAACCACAAAATGATGGCTCACTAACCCTCTGTCCCCATGTTGTTGCTCAAGTCTATTTTTTGCTTAAAATTAAGTAGTTAAGTGTCCCATGATTTTTTATTTATTTAAGGGAATAGGATAATTTAGAATCTTCTCCTAATTTTTTGAAGCAACAATTGCTTAAAAATTAAAAATAGGTTGTGCAAAAAATTAGGGGGCTGAAAATAAGCAGTTATTGCAAAAGAAAAAAATGCCATGTGGCTCCACAAATTAAGTTGCCTCCTTTTTATATTTACTTTATTTTTCCCTCTAATTTTTGTGGTGCTGGTGGCCCCATGACTTTATTTTTACAACTTATTTTTAATTAGTCAATGTAATTTTATTTTTTTCAGCACATAAAATATTAAGCAGTGGTAGCTAGCCAAAATAAGCTAAGCAACTACATGGGGACATGCCCTAAGGATCTCCTACGCAACTAGTTGCGAGTGGAACTTCTACAAAGCAAATTATGAGTAGAATTATTGCATTTGTGGAAAAATGATGTCCATTTGAATTTGAGCCTTAGCATTGGTGGAGAGGGTTAGTTCAATTCAAAGTTCCCACATAAGACTAATACAAGGTAATGGAAAGAAGAATGCAGAAGGATACCATCCAATTGAACTTACTGTTTTAAAAGGTGTTAAACTTAAAAACCAATCATCATTCAAATTCCCACATGAAAACCTTACCCCCTCTGTGTATTAATTACATGCCTATTCTATTTGTGCATTGAATACATCTTTAAATCCCCAAAAGTTATAAAAATTTAAAGGAAAAAGAGATCTTCATCCCCATCACAAATAATTCTTGAAATTTCAGAGCCCTTGTAATATTCTTAGTGGATAAAATTCAGTAGAATGTATTTAAGTGAGAGGATTTCTATACCAAAGCAATAAAATTCAAAGGAAAAAAGAATACCCAGTCTAGAAAGGTTTGATTTATTGTTAATCTTGGTACACACCCCATCAAATTGGCTAAGATTTGTAACATTTTAATATTTTCCTCTACAAATTCAAAACCTCTTATGAAATCTAAGTTATAATTACAAAAGTAACATGTAATCTGGAATCTAACATGAGAACCCTAGTTCAATTAAGTGATAAAAGGTTAAATTTTAATTGTTAGAAATCCTAGATAAATAAAATTGGTAATATAATTTCATTTTTTATTCAAGGTAAATGAATAAGAAAAATATATGAAGAACGAATTCAAGGGGATCGCCTTTCCTTCCCAAATTACCTCGACATATGGAGACATAAATAATACTAACCTAGGGCATTTATGCATGAAAGAATTTCATAGGGGAATGAAATATCTAAATTATACTAGTTGGGATAAAAAAATAGCGCTAAATGGATTAGATAAGGCTTTAGATTTCCAATAGGTATGCATTACCTTGAGTTGATCATGGAATATATAAATAATTACAATGTAGAAACCAAGAAAGTGACCGTAGATGGTAAAGTTTATGTAGACCTTAGTGAAGACACTAAATAAGAACAAAATTTAATATCCATTTCTACACCAAGGTAGGGATTATTGAGTGGGATATTGTAGAGAAATCCTTCAATGAAGAATGTAGGAGAATAATCAACATACAATGGATGATAAACCCAAATAAGTCATTCTTAAAATTTCATCAAGTACTCTACAAGAGCGAATTCTAGAATGAAATCAGTCATATCATCACACTCCCAAGCCAAGTGTTTTGTTTACTTAGTGCTGCTACATTTGAAACATGAACGTACTTATACATTGATGCTATTATGATGGGCCAAAATATGTTGCATTGCAAGATTCATTAGTGATAGCCTACATTTACATATAATAAATTTTGAATTTGAACACAAGTTTAATATGACTTGCTACTTGGTATATTCATTAGTTGCAAGGTTTACCTTTGTTGGATTGGAAAGAGTGGGAAATCTTCAAACTAGACTTGGGAAATAGCTGATAAATGATTGCTATCCAAAATTGGAAAGAAAACAAGCCATGACTCACTATAGAAGGGTAAATGATGTATTCTCTATGTGGTTAGTGAGAAACATGGAGGGAGATAAATCAAATAGATTATTTGCAGAAGACCAAGTTGCTATAAATAGTAAGGGAAGTTGGTTCATTCAATTCCCTAAATTCTCATACATTAGAATATAGGGATTCTCTAGTATACCATTTTAGTAACCTAGGTATCCTATGGATAAAGTAGTTTTATTATAGCTTTCAGGGTAGATAGTTGTTTCACATACCCTCCTAGAATCTAAACATGGAGCATGGGTTAAATTCCCCATTCATATAGGATGGTATGTCTATAATAGTTTAAGTTATACCAAATCATTAAAAAAAGAGCTACAACTGCATAATTTACAACCTCTTGATGAAGCATGAAAGAAATATGATCCACATGGGAGAATAGATAAGTATGTTGCTTCAATTATGAAACATGAACACACATTGAATATTTTTGGGCTAACTATCTTGACGAACATGAGGTTAGGAAAAGATCTCACCAAAGGTTAACTATGCAACAAATGAGAACAATGTGCACTCATAGGGTACCCCAACAAGTCAAATAAGATGGAGAAATCCTATGCACTAGCTATAATATGAATAATATATTTGATAAGCCAATACAAGGTCGTACGTGGGTAGAAAAAGAAGAATATTTAATACAAAAAATGATATAGAATGCATTGGATGTATCTTTACATTGGCTAAATGCTCATATACAAGAATTGAAAACCAAATGGATTTTCCTAACTTATAGCATGGAAACAGTTAAAAGAGGAAAGAAAAGAATGACTGATGTAGGGGCATTATCCTTGGCATCGACCAATTTTGGTTTGAATATTTGGAACTTTAGTTTTATCTTAAATTTTGTTGTGCTTTGAATGTTCTTGTGTTAAGTGGTGGCTGAGGCAGTTTGAGTTTTGTTTCACATCGAGTTCTTGTGTTGGGTAGAAACGTTGGGGGGAATTACAAAGCATGGGCCTATGCTTTTGTGTGTGGGTGTGACTCCCACGAAGAGAATAGAAAAATATAGTTATTGGGAGTAAAGAACCCAATCCAAGAAAATTTTCTTTTGGCTTCCAAAGGTCGATGAATCTTTGGGAAAGAGAAAATGTTATGTGTGAAAAGAGAGGATCAACTAGTGAAAACATAGGAAATATTCTTTGATTTCTGCATAACCTATGTTTGATGATTGCTTCTCTAGCAATGAGGAAGGAACAAAACAAAAACTAGGGGTTCAAATTTGTGAATAGTGCGTGGGAAAAGAGGGTGTGATCTATGCCCAAGGTGAAAGGAATTGAAGTTGGAATAGGATCGACCATGATTTCTCCCAACCTGGCATGGTTTTCTTTGAAGCAATATAATTCTATTCTACTTGATGGTGGTGTGGACTTAGATTTTTTTTTTTTGAATGAGGGCTGAATTTTATGTGTTGTTGTCACTTTACTCCAAGAATCAATTTAGTCTATTGAGAGTTTCATTTTACAATTTGTCTAAATTCATAGACTTGTTACCTTTTAATTTTATGGTTTAGCTAGTGTAAAGAGTTTTCTTTGTTGCTATCACCTTGATTGTGGATCATTTCAATTGCACAGACAAATGATTTTGAAAATATTTGTTTGGTAGTCTATTGGAAGGTACTTTGTCTTCAATTTGGAAACCATTTGATCCCAAGAAGATTACCAACAAGGAGAAGATCTCTTCTTGGGATCAAATGGTTTCCAAATTGAAGACAAAGTACCTTCCAATAGACTACCAAACCAATATTTTCAAAAGATTGTAGAATTTGAAGCAGAAATAATGTCAATCAAGGAATACACAAAAGATTTCTACAAGTTGGTGATTTAGTCAAGCCACAGTAAAGAGGATATGGAAAAGGTGGCAAGGTATTTGAATGGTTTGAAATATAGTTTGCATGATTAGTTAAGTTTAGTGTCTCTAAGAGCTCTTGAGGAAGCCTATTAGTTTTCCATTAAGGTAGAGGAGAATCTCGTGAGGAAGTAAAATCAGCAAGGAAGGAAAAGAGGAAGATGCTTTATAGGAAGAGGACCACAGTCTAGTAGGGGACAAAAAAATCATCATGATGAAGGGGTTGGAAGTTCCAGTGGACCGACTAATCAAGAAAAAGGAGGGTATCAGAACAAAGGAGGAAGATCATTTGGTAGAGGTGGTAATCAAAGAAGAGGAAGAGGATTTGCAGGTAAATATTTCAAATGCAATCAGTATGTTGGTCACAAGAGTTGGGAGTATTTGGTGTATGTAAAGGAAGGGCACACAAGGCCAAAAAGAAGCACTCGAATCATGCAAGCCGAGCAAGAAAGTTTGGGATCACCTGCATATCATATTGAGGAACCTAAGACTAGAGAGTCTTTGTTGTTGAAGAGAGTGTTGTTGAAGCCAACGAAGGAGAGTAAAGAACTAGAAAAAAGAAGAGCTCTATTCAAGATAAGGTGCAAGGAAAAAGGTAATTGTTTCAAATTGATTATTGACAATGGTAACTTATGAATAACTTAGTGGTTGTAGAAATGGTGGATAAGTTAGGTTTGAAGAGGACTAAGCATCCTACCCCTTATAGAGTTTCTTGGCTTTAGAAAGGGTATCAATTGTTAGTAGATGAACATGCATTAGTAGAATTCTAGATTGGTTATAAGGATAGTGTGATTTGTGACATCATGCCTATGGACATGTCTCATGTACTTCTTGGTAGGCCTTAACAGTTTGATAAAAAATGTATACATGAAGGGAGGAGTAACACATATACCTTTGAAAAGGATGGAATTAAGCACATTTTTCTGCCTATGCAAGAACTAGAAGAGGACAACGGTAGTAGTAGTAGTAGTAAGATAATGTTGGTGTGTGGAAAATAGTTTTTTCTTCTCATGAAGGAGGACATGGGATTTTATTTGGTGCTCAAACCTAAGGAGTTTCTTACCTCTACAAAATTGGAGGAACTACCCAAGGAGGTACAAGAAATATTAGATGAACATAAGAATATTGTTGTAGTTGATTTTTCTGATGAGTTGCCTCCTATGCATATTATTAGTAATCACATGGATTTGATTCTAGGGGCTAGCCTTCCAAACAAGGTTGCATATAGGTTGAATCCTCAAGGGAATGATGAGATTAGAAGGCAAGTTGAGGAATTAATTCAGAAAGGGTTGATAAGAGAGAGTCTTAGTCCTTGTGTAGTGCCTACAATCTTAGTGCCTAAGAAGGGAAATGAATGGAGGATGTGCATGGATTCTTGGGCCATTAACAAGATAACTATCAGATACAGATTTTTGATTCCCAAAATAGATGATTTGATGGATTTACTAGGTGTTGCTTAGTATTTTTCAAACAGAGATTTGAAGAGTAGTTATCATCAGATTCAGATCAAACCAGGAGATGAGTGGAAGATGACATTTAAAACTAATGGACTCTATGAGTGGTTGGTTATGCCATTTGGGATCACAAATGCACCCAGTACTTTTATGAGGCTCATGAATGAAGTCTTGAAACCTTTTATTGGGAAGTTTGTTATTGTGTATCTTGATGATATCTTGGTGTTTAGTAGGTATAAAGAGGAGAATCTACAACATTTAAGGATGGTGATGACAAGGTTGCATGAAGAGAAGCTGCAAATTAATTTGAAGAAGTGTGTGTTTATGCAAACTGAATTGGTTTATTTGGCTTTTGTGGTATCTAGTGAAGGGAAAAAAATGGATAAGGATAAGGTACTAGCTATCATTGATTGGCCAACACCAAGTAGTGCACCTAAGGTAAATAGTTTTCATGGGCTTGCTAGCTTTTATAGGAAGTTCATTAGAAATTTCAGTCATTTAGTTGCTCCCATACTTGAAACCATTAAGGGGTCTAAAAAGTAGTTTATATGGACATAAGAGGTTGAAAGGAGTTTCAAATTTCTTAAGCATAGAGTAACTGGGCAACCTATACTTGTGTTTCTTGATTTCAATAAAGTGTTTCAAGTGGAATGTGATGCTAGTGGCTTAGCAATAGGGGTTGTTCTTAGCCAAGAAGGTAAACCAGAGGCTTATTTTAATGAGAAATTAAATGAAGCTAAGAAAAACTATTTTTCTTATGATCTTGAATTCTATGCATTGGTCCAATCATTGAAGAAGTGGAGGAATTACCTGCTTCTCAAAGAGTTTTTTGTGTACATGGATAACCATGCATTGTAGTTCATTAATAGTGAACATAAGCTAAATCAGAGACATACCAAGTGGGTAGATTATTTGCAAAGTTATAATTTTTTTTTGAAGCATAAGAGTGGGAAAAAAAATAAGGTTGCTAATGCATTAAGTAGAAGGTGTTTATTGTTGCATGAAATTCTGGCTAACATTGTTGGTTTTGATAGTTTAAAGGAGTTGTATGTAGATGATGTAGGTTTTAAAGATACTTATGAAGCTTGCAACAACCCAATCAAAAGAGATAGAGGTTCTTGGTGTCATGCCCTAGTTTTACATCTAAGACATGAACACAACCATAATTTTTTTTTCTATAACACACAAAACATCATTCACTATCAACCTTGTACATATGTGGGCAAGAGACTACCAATTGTACCCTTAGTAATATTGAATGAGTTAACATTGGTACTTATATTTCCAACCCTCGTAACTTCCTTCCTCATCAATGAATACAAAAATGCTAATGGAATATGGTTGCTATGCATGAGCCTAATATTCATTTCCATCCCCTAATTACTAAGGTTATTCTACTTAAATTTAATCAAATTACTAGTTACCTTTATATACTCAACCCTTCTTGTTTTGTTTACAACAATGAGACGTAGTATAATATTGTTTATTGGTAACTCTTGATTGTAGTTCCCCTTTAATTTTATTTAACCATGCCCCTAATATTTTATTTTTCCCCAAAGATAATGTCGTCTGATATATTTTTGAAACTACTAGTAATAATAATAACCTTTCCTTTAATATTGATAATCACCTTAATGATAATACTTTTTTTATCACTAACATTGATTTTCTCTCCAATATTAATATTAAAATTAATATTAAATCATCCAAAAAATTCTAATATCATTATTTATTGTGATGCTATTTATTTTAGTACATTCCTTGTTGTAAGCCTTATTATTTGATATTAATAATATCATTTTTATGTTGAAAATTACCATTATTAGCATAACAAATAATAATATCATAATATTTTTTCTTCATAAATTTTTATATTATATATATTTTTGTTGCATATTACTATTATAGAGCTCTATGTTACTACAAGATGTTAATATTATTACAATTGTTGTTAATACAAGTCCTTCCCATGATCATTAGTTCCAAACATTCAACCAATATCTTTTTTGATGAATTAGGAAGATATCTATATTAATATAAAGATAAAATTACAAATTCACAAAAAAAGGGCGGGTGGTGAAAAGGCACACCCCGAATGTCACATGGGAAGAGCCCAAAAAAGCCAAAATATCAATCACATGGGCCTAGCCCATAAGTCTAATAACAAAAAATAAAATTAAGCAGCCAAAGTAGTGCCAGTAGAGCCTGGGGGATCCCTGTCATCCATATTTTTTCCCCATACATCAGCGGGGTTTGGAGTGACATCAGGAGGAGCACCCCAACCATCATCATCTTTATCTTTATCTTTTTCTTCTTCCTCGCATCGAGGCAAGACTGCAAGAGCCAGCCGTAGAATTTTTTTTCCATTGGTAGGCCAACCAGAACCAAAAGTAGGCGGAGCATCAGAGGGCCACCCAGAACCACCACCACCACTCCCCGTAGCACCACTAGAGTGCCAACCCTGACTAGGACAAGGCGGAGGAGAGTGAGCCTACTTGGGAGGCCAGGAATCCTATCGAGCAGGAGGGTGGGAGCGGGAACGTGCGGAGTCACTTCGCTTCCGGCCTTGAGAAGCCAAACAACTGCGGGAGAAGGAGGGTGAATTAGGGATCCAAGCCACAATACAAGGGGCATTGCCCCAGTGGTCTAGGAGGACCTATAGGTGAGCCACTTCTAGTGCAACCTTGTTGGCTTGGACTTGAATCTGTAGGAGAAAATTAGAACAAATAATTGTTTTAGCATAAAGAGACACATTAACATCTAAATGAGAATGAGCAAATATAAAAACATTTCTGTCTTTCCAGATATTGAAGAGGATTTTCACCTTGAAAGTGTGCCAAAGCTGGGTGAACTTAGCCGAGGTTCCGGTCGGGTCCCCCAGTAGAACCATATGCCAAAAGAAGGGTTCCGACTGAAAAGACCGAAAGAAATCATGAATCCAAGTCCAAAGATGTTGAGCTCTGGGAAAAAACCAAAAAATATGCTTAAAGCTTTCAAAGTGCCAGCAAAAAGGGCAACAAGGGTCAGGAACCCCCATATGAACAAGCCGAGAACCCACAGACAAGCCTTGGAAAAGAATACACCAAGCAAAGTGGTCCAGCTTCGGATTAACAATTGTAGACCAAGTGGAATCAAACCTCTTACGCAAAGTATGTGCAGAGGAATTAAGAAGCCACCTTTGGTTCAAGGAACTAATCATAGGAAAATGTGGTGAAAGCCACCTGTAACCAAGCCGTGGCTCGTAGCTCCTGAGAGGAGTGCCTGGAAACCATTTCCAGTCTTTCTACCAAGGTTTGTGCCCATGAATGCCAACTTTGTGAAGCATGTCCATCGGAATGACGCTCACTAGCCCATCGAAAGTATGACGATCCTAGTTTTGAAGGCTGTACTGGGCTTTAAAAGCATCCCACTGCAAGAGATGCATGGTAGGCCGGTGAAAGAGCTGATGCAGTATTTGAATGCCCTTTCTATGAAATCTGAGGGTCTTGAGCCAAGGAGACTTGGCCAGGGGTTGACCATTCTAAGCCAGAAGGGGAGACCACCATAAGTTTGTTGGTTGATGGAAAGCCCATCACAAAATCTAGCTCCGACCTAATGGAGCCATGGCTTAACAGTTTCCCAAGAGCATCAAATGCTCTTGGCCACAAAGGAGCCAACAATTTGAACTGACTCCCTACTAATCAAGAGGGTTTGGAGACCGATTCCTTTTGAGGTGGGCATGTGAACAAGAAAACCAAACTATATACAGTGCCTGAGGAGAATCTTCCAGGCTTCATCCCTGGTGAGAGCTCAGATAATCCATTTGAAATAGAGAGCAGTCCCTTTTCATTGAGTGGAGAACAATCCAAGCCCTCTAGAGTCCTTGGGGAGACAATAAAACTCCCAAGCGACCCGATGAAAACCCTTGCGGGTTTCAGAAGAGGCCCATAAAAAATCGCAAAGCAACTTTTCAAGCCTATTATGGGCAGCTTTAGAAGGAGCTCAATAGGATGAATAGTAGACATGAGTGGCAGCCAAAATTTTAGAGCACACCTGAAATTTGTCGGCCAATGAAAGAGTCTTAGTAATCCAATAGGCCAACTTTTGCTCAACCCTGGAGAGCATGACTTGCCAAATCTCCCGAGGGGAAGCCTAAAAGGTGAAAGGGATGCCTAGAAACCAAAAAATTTCTCCCTACCCAATCCACTTCCAGTTATAGGTTTGAAGCCATGCAGGAGTGGGGAGCACTGATTTTCTGTAGCACAAGGTCTTGTGCCACTGAATTGCAAAACCAGAGGCAAGAAAAAAGGTATTAAGGAAATCAAGGGCAGTAGTGATGGAATCTTCATCCTCCAAGAGAGTGAGAAAATAATCATCCGTGAAGTGGCCATTGACAAGCTATTCCTGGAAGTCTGGGAGAGAGATCCCTTTAACACGTTGCTAGGAGACATCATGGGCCAGGAGATATCCAAAGCCCTCAACAGCCAAAACATACAAAGTAGGGGCAAGAGGGCACCCCCGGCGAATAGAACGAAAAAGACCAAAAGTAGAAGACTGGCGCCCATTAATGGAAATGCAAGCCAAGGCATCAGAAAAAAGAATACGAATAGACTGTATAAAGTTGGGCCCAAAACCCAAGGCTTTCAACATCGCAAGAATGAAAATCCATTCAATGTGGTCAAACACTTTGGAAAAATCAATTTTAATGAACACCACTTTCTGGTTCGACTGCCGAGCCCACTCCATGCCTTCCCAAACTACAATAATGTTATCTAGAATAAACCTAGATTTAATGAAACTAGTCTGCTTAAGATGCACAACTTGAGGCAAGAGGTGGAAAATTTTCAGAGCCAGGGATTTGGCAATGATTTTGTAAGAAACATTGAGAAGCGTGATGGGCCACCAGTTACAAATATCCTCTAGATCCCCAGGCTTAGGTATGAATTTAATATTGCCTTTATTTATTAAATTTCCTAGAGAATTGGTTTGAAAGGCTTCAAGATAAACATGATGCAAGTCCCTCCCAACACAGTCCCAAAGAGCTTTGTAAAATTCACAAGGAAAACCATGAATCCCAAGAGCCTTATCATCGGCCATGGAGGAAAAAAATTCCTTGAGATTGATCACAAAAATTAATCTGGGCTGAAGAAAGCCTATGTGGCACAATAGTAAGGCAATCCTGAAAGGCTTGTTGACATGCAGGCGTGGGATCTTGAGCAGTGAAAACCTATTCATAGGGACACACAAAAGCCTGGAGAATGTCAGGTAGCTCAGAGAGCACCTGGTTACCATCTTTGATTGCTTTGATTCCTGGGGATGAGCGCTTGAGACGAAGGGCCAAAAAAACCTCTTTGGAGGCACAATCACCAATTTTGAGCCAGTGAAGTCGAGCTTTGATTTGAGCGCCTCTGGCAATGTAATTATCTACCACTTGCTTTTGTTGTCTTAAATCCACCTCCCTGACTTGATGTGACGGGGAGAAAGGACTGGCCGCCAAAGCCTCCATAGCTATATGCAAGTCAGTAGTGGCGGCCTCATAAGAACGCCGATGAAAGATAACAAGTTGGCACCCGTAAATGTGCAAGAAACATGCAGTACAAATGATGGCATCATTTCGCCAAACAATCCAACCCATACGACCAAGTGGCCTGCACTCTAAATTCCACACTCGGTGAATGTGGGCCAGGGTGGGCTTGTGACAAAGAAAAGACGTGTTCAAGAAGAATTAAGTCTTACACGTGCGGGGTTGACAAGATGCCCACTCAATGCGAAAATGAATTAGGAAGTGATTAGAAAGAGTCACATCCACTAACGAATTTACTGGCAAGGTAGAGCTAGTAAAGGAAAAAAAAGATTGAGCTGAGATCATGGCACGATCAAGGCGTTTAAAGAATCTGTCAGAACCAACCCTATAATTGCACCAAGTGTGCAAGAGAGAATGAGAATGATGACAACCCATATTGGGATCAAAAAGCCCTAATTTACTGCGCAAGTAAAACCACGCCTCCCTTTCACCCACTGCCCAATGAAAAGGCAAGGTGTCATTCTTGTCATATGCCATCTCTACCATGTTGAAATCCCCAGAGAGCAACCAGGTGGCAACTGGCAAAGAATCAGCAATCCAGCGCCAAAGAAAGCAACGCTCCACGATATCATTAGAGGCATAAACATTAATAATCCCGAATGAATGATTCTCAATATTGAGAAGAACCTAGACTACCCACTGGGAGGGGTCAACCCCATGGTCCACCATGCAAGAATGCAATCGTGGGGCCAAAAGAGTAGAAACTCCACCATGACCAGCCTCATGCAAAGTGCAAAATATAGTACTGGCTGGCCAAATAGAGCGACAAGCCGACGCAAGCAAAAAACCTAGAATTTTAACTTCTTGGAGATAAAGCACTTCAATCCCTAGGTAACTCTTCAAAGTATTCCTAACAGAATACTTCCTAAAGAGGTCAGTTAGACCTCGAACATTCCATGGGATAAAATTCATGGAAAATCTTCCATACTTGTAGAATCCAGTCCTCTTCACCCAGGGAAGAGAAGTTATTCTTCAAAAACTCTTGTAGAACAGAACCAATCTGAATAGAAGGAGAGAATCTCCATTTTTCAAGCACATATTATCCTTCTTCCGGTGGAGGAGACGGGCTACGAGACTGCCGCTGAGTACCCATTGTGGAGGAAAAAGCCAATTGAGCACACAAAACAACCGCAAGCTGAGGCATGGCCTTTTGACCTAGGTTGTACACCAACAAAAGTAACTCCTGAGGGAGTAGCTATCCCCTTCTCTAAAGGGTTTTGAAACCAGTTTAGTTGGTTCAGGGGCCTTGGGAGCCGACTCAGAACTAGACGGCTTATTTTTTTGGTTTGAAACCATAGTCCACTTTGTTTTAGCCTTGGCAGAAGGCTCTATCGGACGAGGCTTTTCAACATCCCGTGACTGAGAAGATGTATGAGGAATTGTAAAAGGGTAGTCCTTGATCTTATGGTTAGCTGATTGGCACCAATAGCACGTGTTGGATAGATTGAAATATGTGACTTTCTAGGTGTGTATAATATCACCAATTTGAATGTCTACAGACTCTTTCAAATCCTTGGATAAATCAATTTCCACACAAACCCTTTTCTGAGGATGGGCTTGGAAGAACCTATCAGGTTCGATACAAACAACCCTCCCCAAAGAGGAAGCAATATGGTTCAAGAAGGGCACGCATGGCAGAGGTAACCCGAGAAACTCAATCCAAATCGAGACACGCATTTTGGAGTCTTCTGAGACAACAAAATCTTGGGTCCATGCCTGAAAAACCAACAAGGAAGACCGAACATACCAGGGCCCATGACCCAAAATAGCTTGGACATGACTAACTTCCACAAAGCGGAACAAAAATAAGGCTTTGGTTAGATTTTGGACCATATCAAGGCGGACCCCATGAGGGACCCAGGCCTTGCTGACCCAATCTTTCAACACACTTTTGGGGAGAGTCCTTCCAACAAAATAACCCACAAGGGTGTGTTGTTCGAGCCATTGACATGCAAAATCAAAATCAGGTAAAGGCAAAACTACATTAGTAGGGGCATCAAAATGCTTACCTCGTGAAAGACTTTCAGAACAAATTTATGAGGGCATTTGTTTGGTGGGGGAGCCATTAAACTGCGCCGACGAACTGCTAACACCAGCGTGAATTGTTGGGTTAGAGCCGGTTGAAGGCATAATAAACCCCTAAAACCATAGTAAATGCGGCCATACTCAATGAAGGAAACAATTTTCTGCGCAATATGACGCAGGAGGGGCCACATATGACCTCAGAAAACACAAAACCCTAGCAGAGCTCATTCACATAACCTTAGTCATCTCTCTCACCCAATATTTTAAAAGCCCCACAAGTTAATAATTATTCCATGATCAATATAATTTTGTCACTTCAATTATTATTCATTAATGTTACCATCTCCTTTGATTATGTGTCAATCATTATTATGTCACACAACACATAGCAATGAGACTAAATAATCTTAATTGCAATATTAATAATTTCAACAGTAATATTCTTTTCAATAATATTCTTTTTATAATTGATTTCCAAATAACCATATCAATATTAATTATGATACATTCAATATTCCTACATATAATAACCACTAATCTCATACGCCTTTTACTTTTAACCACCATTTATATACACTTTTTTTTTTTTTTGGCAAAAACATGATCCAAGATAATTAATATCAAAATTCCATTTATTAATTTACTTCACTAGTGGATAGTAAAAAAATTCACTAAATTTTCATATTTAATTAATCTTTAAAATATAAAACTAATTTTATCCTTATAAAAATATATACTTCCAAAAGAAACTTAATAAAAATAATGAAATTAGTTTTAAAAGTATATAATAAATTATCTTTATAAAGAAGAAAATATTACCACCTCTTTTAAAAAATTAGGTGGCTAGAAATAGTCTAATAAAAGAAGTTATGATTATCTTTGACTAAAAGTGATGCTTATATTGTAATTTAAAAAAAATAGCACATGCCATTTCACTTCTTTTTATCTTGGTTAAATAAATTCCTTGCCAAAAACAAAATCTTATGAGTTGTAAAAGCATTCAACCAATTTTATTAGTTTTTACTTTAATGTTAATTTATTTTTACTTTTGCATCTAATCTTTTCAAAACCCTAAACATTCGTATATAAATATCTCATGAGATAATTAAGGAACTTCGTCAAGGTGTAAAGCAATGGTTTTAAAGAATAAAAGTTTATAACTAACTTAAATCTAAAGGAAACATATTTCAAAGAACATTTATTTTTAATTTTATGTTTTTTTAATCTTTGCAACTCTTTTTTTTTAAGGGCACCCTGTATACTTAATTACCCAGAAAAAATATGTGTAATTTTTAAAACCTAAATGTGCTCATTATTATGATTTTGGCCGTAATTTTCATTTGAATAAACATGTTCTAATACACTTGTTAAAGTTTATTTTTAGGTTGTAGTTCGCTACAATGGAGTAGTGAAAGGTCATTACCAGTAGTAATTCTTTTCATTATTTTATTTTATCATTTTGTTTTTTATTTTTATAAAAAATATAATTTTAT
This sequence comes from Sequoiadendron giganteum, assembly GCA_007115665.2. NCBI lineage: Eukaryota > Viridiplantae > Streptophyta > Pinopsida > Cupressales > Cupressaceae > Sequoiadendron > Sequoiadendron giganteum. The sequence goes on along the minus strand of CM021109.1, from coordinate 487,986,864 downwards.
CATTATTTTTATTATAAATATAATTTTATCATTATTATTATTTTTTTCCTCTTCTAGAGTTTTCTCAATGTATTGGTGGAGTGAAAATCATGTGTGACATTATGATTCCATATGCTATTCCAGGAAAAACCACAACAATAGCAATATTCAATTTTGTTTCCAAACCCAAATTTTTTATGAAGCTAATACAAATTGCATACTCATATGCTACATAATTTTTTTGGGTTCTCTAACATGAACAACATGACATAAATTTTAGTTGATTGTAACATATAACCTCATCTATTTTTATAGCAGTACACATGGTATTATCCAAAACAAATTAAGCCCAAAAATCACATTTATTCACAAACAAATTCATGGTTAAGAGATAGTAGGGGATGGGGTTTATCAAGAATCAACCTTATTTTCTATGAAAAATAAACTGAATGCAACAACTACATATGTGTAAAGCATATCATAGGTCCTATACAACAAATTTTATTTTGGTTGTAACCCTTATCCCAACAAGGCAGATATCACCAAAAGACAAAAAGCATACTTAAAAGCAGAGACATAGATGCCGTCAAACTTGAGAGTTCTTCCCAACCTGCAAACCTGCAATTATAAGCCAATGGGGAGAAATGCTAAGCTTCCAACCATAATGGGTCATCAAGCTCTAATATATTCTCACCATACCCCCTAGCCAAGAGAATTCCAAATGACCCATATTCTATATCCACACTACCCAACAAATAAATTAGCCATAAACACAAGCAAAACAATAATACAACATAACACTGCAAAAATGTTTATAGGGGTCCATGACTGGAAACACTCACATAAATTTATCACCGATTCACACACTCATTTACAAGATTATTCTCAATCAGTTTTATAGAGACCCTAAGGTCAGACAAATTGAACTTACCTCTCAAGGTGGCTAACCTCCATGGTTGGGTGAAACCATCTCCCTTCTCTTCTTATTTTTTTCAAACTCTAACCGACATAAAAAAGACCCTTCTAGAAACTAAAGCTAGCCAAAAACGCCCTCAAAACTCTCCCAAAACACATTATATCCCCCCTTTCTCTTGCCCCCTCCCTCATTATTCCTTTTCAGATTATAAAAATGCTCAAAAAAATTAATTTTCTCTTTTTTTAACATTTCAAAAATGGCCTCCAAGTTTGCATACGGGTTGCACTTTTTTCCCACCTTCTTAAGACACTGAAACATATATATATATATATATATATATATATATATATATATATATATATATATATATATATATATATATATATATATATATATATAACAAGGCTGCAACACAATTAATATAAAACATCCAAATTATTTGACACACACCTAATTAACTACTTGGAAACGAAGGTGACACAAACAAGCATATAACTTCAACGTGTGAAATAGGGTGACTAGGGCCTCCTTGGACTCTCTCATTTCCCATTGACTAGCAACTCATCATAATAGTTAGTCCTTTGATAATTATAAAACAAAATGACCAGGATAATTCATAATTCACATAATTATCAATTTAACAAAAGAAAAATTGTGTACTTGATCATGTTTGTTGATTTCCAAGTGCTTAATTAAAACCCAATCCTCGAAGGTTAAAAGATACTCAAATATGGTCATCTTAATGTTAACATTCAAATATTGAATTTAATGAAACATAATTATTTGAAATCAACTAACTTTTAACAATCATATTCACATTAAATTTTAACATCAAAACCAAGTCCAACTTACTTATTCATCTACCTCAAGTGAACACCATGAGTAGCTCTACTCCTTTTGCTTGAACCGAATCAAGAGGTTGTATTATACTTACTTCACCTTCATAATAATCGTTAATCCAAACCCCAATTTTATGTCCGCAAGAATACATAACCATATGGATCACGATTAAAAAATTTCACACAAACAACTATTGATATCATTCGTGTACTATGACGTTATTAATTATCTACAATTCTACGAATAGAAAGGATACATTTTCTATTCTATTTCATTTTATGAACAAGTAGGTACAACTAAAATATAAATTTAAATCGACTATTCAACCTAGAAATGAAATCATTAATTAAATGATGAGTTGAAAACAATACATTGGATTAGACCTTACACTTGGAGAAAATATATGCTATAGGAAGGTTTGTTGTTCAAACATGTAGTCAATTGTGCATCCCTCGAGGATTAATGAGGGATAATCTCTTGAAAGAGAAGCGTAGTGGCAATCTTGGAGGATATTTTGGATAGTACAAAACTTATCTACAGTTGATTACACACTGCTATTGATCAAGAATGAGGGATGATGTAAAGAAGTATGTGGAGAGATGCAGGGTATGTCAGCATGCCAAGGGAAAAAGTCAAAATATAGGGTTGTATTGACCATTGTTGGTTCCATCTCGACTGCGGGATTCTGTAAGTATGGATTTTGTTATGGGTTTGCCTAGATCTCAAAGGGGAAATGATTTTGTATTTGTAGTTGTGGATAGGTTCTCCAAAATGGTGCATTTGATCCCATGTAAAAAGGTTAGTGATTCAACCCATATTTCTAATCTACTTTTTCAAAGAATTGGTTTGTTTACATAGCATTCCATAGAGTATTGTGTTAGATAGAGATATGAAGTTTGTTGTGCATTTCTAGAGAACCCTTTGGAAAAATTTGGGAACTCATCTTAGTTTTAGTTTAGCCTAACACCCCCAAACATATGACCAAACAGAAGTGGTGAATCAAAGTCTTGGTGACATGTTAAGGTGCCTTGTTGGGAAAACACCTAGTAAGGATATGGTTTTGGCATAGGTCGAGTCTTCTTACAATGATTCTCCAAATCGAAGTACAAGTTTCAATCCTTTTTATGTTATTTATGGCATGCATCCTAGGGGTGTCTTGGAACTTAGAAACCTTGATGACATGGAGAAAAAAATTGCAAATGGTGAGGAGTTTTCTTGAGCTATTCATGATCTTCATGAGGAGATGAAGATGAACATTGAAGGAAGCAATCGACAATACAAATAGTATGTTGATAAGAAGCGGAGGGAAGTTCATTTTCAGGTGGGTGATCTTGTTTTAGAACATCTTAGGAAAGAGAGATTTCCTACAGGTGAATACAATAAATTGTAGGTGAAGAAAGCTGGTCCATGCAAGATTCTTTGAAAGTTTTTAACGAATGCCTATGAGATCAACCTTCCTCTAGGCATGGGGATTTCACCAATCTTCAATATGGTGGATTTGTATCCATATCAAGGGGCCACAAATGTAGAAACAATTGAGCTGGAGTTGAAATCCGTTGAAACACAACACATAAAAAAACCTGTTCTATTGGAAATTGAATTCATTCTAAAGAAACAACTGTTGAAGAAGACTCACGACAAAGAATATTTCCAATATTTGGTGAAGTAGTATGATCATCCTTTAGATGATGATTCATGGTTAATTGCACCTAAATTTTTTGCCTATGGTCATTCCACCGATGACCTCATGAATGAGAGTTCATGATCTTTTGCTTCTCTCAAGGACCCTGATGCAAGGCCATCACCCTTTTGCATTGCCTTATCTTGATTTGCACACTTTTGGTTTTATTTTTGTTTTCAGATTTTGGTTTTGGGCTTGCATCGACTTCTCTTTTCATTGTTTCTATGACAAGTGGCAAGCTATGGATGGAAGGCAATTGACTTGTCTTTTCTTGGTTTTGAGAGGAGGCAATTGGGTAGTTAGAAAACAATGCCCCCATTTGGTGTGAGAAAAATTATTGTAAAAGAAAGAAGAAGATGGTTATTGGAAAAGGAGGAGCCCGAGCCAATTTTGGAAAAAAGAAACAACGCCTAGTTCTTGAAGGAAAGATACAAGAATGTCATTGCTTTGGCACAAGGGAGTTGATGCTAAATCACATGTGTAGTGAGAAGGACATTTTTCTCAGAGCAGAGGACATGTGGTTGTGTGTAAGAGAATGCCAACAACATATAAGGAAGTTTAATTCTCTTGTTATCTGCAATTGCTCTCTTTGTTGTAAAATCTTAATACAATAAAATTTATTTTTCTATCGATGGTATTTCATGTACTTTTCATTCTGCAATTTGAATAAGCAATGAATATACTTTTGTTGTGATTTCCTTGAGAAGGATCGGTTTCATTGTTTTGGCTGTAGCATATTGAAACTTGGTGATTTTGTCTTCTTTACCTATTGTTCTATGAGTGTGTTGTTTCCAATCTATTGAATGGCCTATTTAAATATTATTTTGGCAATGAGGAATGAAACTATGGTTTTTCTTTAGTCACCCTGAATGTTGATTCAACCTACTTTATTGTTCCATCTTCTTTAAACATTATAACTGGTAATTGAACACTGTGAAGTTTTTTGTGTTGGTAAGATTGTAGTGATTCTGTAATCAACATTTGCTATTAATGACCTAGATTTTGATGATTTTATTATTAAGAAGAGGAAAATTTATGAAGTAGAATAGTCCAACCTAAAAAAGGGACCAACACAACTAAAGTTCTTTTTGTGTCTCAAGAAACGACTATAGAAACACTTCAAGTGCTAGTATCAAATAATTAAACAATAAGTGTCATTTCTATAACCAATTTGGTGGTATAGAATGTTCCATCCATTTCCATTACTTCAATTCAAGAAGAATCTCCCATAATAACTCACACAACTCAAGGGTTGTCATCAACAAAAAAGGGGTAAGAAGAAAAATATAAAAGAAACAAAATTGAAATGGTAACACCTTCTACCTCTCCAGTAAATAATATATTATTATCTCCTCCCTCCATGTCCAGTACAATAAAAATTGCAAAGGAATTAGAAAGAGTAGAATTGGAAAAAGAAGAGGAAGTATCTAGTGGCCTGGAGGATAAATCATTAAGTCAACCCCAATTTGAGAAACAATTTACAAAGAAACCTAGAGAGTACATTAACTAAATGAAGAGAATAAAGGTAATTTACATGATACCCAACAAAACATAGATAAATTGCAACAAGTTATTCATTCTCCCAAACACATGATTGAAGAAGTTAATAAATAAATTGATTCCGATATAGCCTTAGTAATTCAAGAAATAAGTTTGGAACTACCAAAAGAGTTCATTGAATCAAATAAGGATATAGATACCCTGGAGAGAGAAGAGAAACTAATAAAGTGGTTGATACTAATGTCCAAGAGGAACATGTAACAAAACAAAAATACGATAGTGTTGTTATAAGAAAAGAAGTAGTCTTAAGTGAAGTTCACCAAGAGGTACCCATTGATGAAAAAATAATAAAGAAATTGAAATTGGTATCTCCATAGAGAATTCCAAGAAAAAACAAGAAGTAATGTTTCTACTTTAAAATATAATAATAGAAGAAAAAGTCCATCTAGAGAAGATATAGAGTGCAAACGTATCAAGGATAGATCAAGAGAGTTCACCTAGAAGGTCACAATGACAAAAAATTGTACCTAATTCAAGTACTCCTACTTGGCTTTCTCATAAATTCTAAACATAAAAAAAAAGGTTTCTATTGATCTAAAGAGTTTGATGCAAAACATTAAAACTCCCAAGCAAAAGGGAAAGGCTAAAGTTTTATCCTCTATTGCAAGAGATGCCATAAGGTCTAGGATAGTGTAGACACATAAAAATGTCCTTGTAATCATTTTTAAATCATTGCATATTTCATTCAATTATCCATGTAATCATATCCCAAAATTTAATAAATGGTTCATTAAATCAAGGATAGTTTGAACATGATTTTGAAAGAAAGGAATGTGCAATCTATTACATTAGTCATACTCTAGTAGGATATGAGCTCAATTATAGTCCTATTGAAAGAGCATGCTTTGCCATAGTTTTTGCATCACAAAAGCTATGATATTACATGCTTACACACCAAACACAACTCATTGCCAAAATTGATCCTCTTAAGCACCTTTTGAAGAAAGCAACACTCACAGGATGACTAGCTAAATGGGTGATGATTCTTAGTGAGTTTGATATTGATTACATAGAAAGAAAAGAAATCAAAGGACAAGCTATACCAGATCAACTCATTGATGCTCCTGTGATAGATAGTCATCCTCTTATCACAGACTTCCCTGATGAATCAATCTTCAACATGGAATCTACACATCTGTGGACTTTATATTTTGACGACTCCTTCACACAAGGTGGTTCGGGTGTTGGTATTCTCTTTCTCACTCCGCAAGCGGATTGTATACCTAAAGCTTACAAGATACAATTTCCATGTACCAACAATATTGCAGAATATGAGGCCTTACTTTTTGGGCTCTGTATGGCTATGTAATGGAAAATACTTGAGTTGTGTGTTCATGGTGATTATCAATTAGTGATCAGACAAATTAATGATGACTACAAAACAAAATATGAAAAATTGATACCTTACAAAAGAATGGTGGATGATTTCAAGGCCTATTTCACATCAATCTCTTTTGAGTAGATTCCTCGAGATAGTAATAGATTTGTTGATGCAATGGAAACAATTGGTTCACTCGTGGAAATGCCAAGCAATGCCGCCCACTATGAGTTCTTGGTAGATCCTCTTTTGGAACCTGCTTACAATAAACCACACTCTGAAATGATATGTCTTATTTTTGGTCCTAATTCTCAATGGTATGGTGATATTTATACCTATCTTCGAGATAACACCTTGCCATCAGATCTATCCAATAAATCACATAAAACCTTTATCTGTCAAGCCTCCTGCTACGTAATCTTAGCCAATATCCTTTACCATCGAGGTCTTGATGGTACTTTACTTAGATGTCTTGAGCATGGTGAGAGAAAAACTACTTTATGAGAAGTACATGAAGGTATTTGTGGGGCACATTCTAGCACTCCTACCTTAGCCAAGAAAATCTTGCATATGGGTTATTATTGGCCTACAATGGAAATAGATGCTTATCAGTTTGTTAAAAAATGCAGTGTCAAAAACATGCAGATTTAATACATGCTCCTGCACAATAATTACAGTCTCTTGCTACACCATGGCCCTTTTATTAGTGGGGACTTGATCTCATGGGCAAGATCCATCCACCTTCATCCAATGGCCATAAGTTCATTCTCGTTGCCACAAACTATTTCATGAAATGGATTGAAGTCGTTCCTCTGACTCATATCACTGGAAAACAGATAGCCAACTTCATACTAAACTACATCATCTATCATTATGGCATTCCTCTATCCATCATCACAGATAATGGTCATCTGTTCAAAAATCAAGATGTCCATGAATTCTACATATGAGAAATTCCATAAACAACATAATTTCGCCACACCTTACTATCCTCAAGGTAATGGCTAGGTTGAGGCCTCTAACGAAACCATTCTTAAAATTCTTAAAAAGATGCTCAATGAAGTTGGTCGAGATTGGCATATTCAATTGAATCCTACCTTGTGGGCTTACCACATGAGTATCCGCACTCCTACAGGTGTTACCCCCTATGCCCTTGTCTATAGATCTAAATCCATCTTTCCCATCAAGGTCGAGTTTCCCTTTTTGAGCATCTCCTTACGTAATCACATCAGTGATGAAGAATATCGAGTTTATCATTTCCAGGAATTGGAATTATTAGATGAACAAAGAAAAAATGCTTTTAATCATCTTAGAGCATATCAACAATGAATGAGATGAATTTAAAATTAGAAAGTCAAACCACACACATAGGTTGGAGATCTTTTCCTTCATGAAAATCGTCACAATCAACAAGATAGAGAAAAGAAGGGTAAACTTGAGCCTAACTGGTTGGGTCCATATGTTATCACTATTGTGTATGGATCTGGGGCATACCAATTATCTACTCTAGAAGGGGAATTGCTTAGTGATCCCATCAACAGTATGCATAATTACAAGTTTTATACTTGAGGAATTTAGAGGGTACACTCTTTTAAAATCCCTAAAATATACAAAAAATGGGAAAAAGTCCTGAAAAAATACAAAAAAAAGTGGAAAAAATGAAAAAGTAAAGAGAAATCAATTTGTTCAATGGTGAAAACCACTTCAGTGGTGCCTTGAGCAAGTACCATGGTGAAAATTGAGAAATAGACACCATGTGTAGAGGCTTTGCTCCTCTTTCCTTTGGAGCTCTACTTGATCTTTTCATCCCATTTTCATTCACTCTCCAGTTCAAAATGCCCTTTTCATACTCACCATGGCTTTTTACTTGTTTGACAGTTCCCTCGCTTGCTTGCTTTTCCATACAGACTAGGTTGGTCCTATTCCTCACTGGGGCATTTCCTCACCCTTAGCCTTAGGTTAGGATATTGAGCATCTCGCGGTCAGAGAAACTACCCTCTTTGTCTGTCTACTCGCTTGAGATCCATCTCCTTCCATTGTAAAATGTCTTGAAAAAATCCATAAAAATCATAAAATGTCCTTAAAAAAAAACCAAAAAAAATCAAATATTCCAAAAATCCAAAAAAATCAAATAACTTCAAAAATCCCTAAATAGTGATACTTTTAGATCACCACACATCTTTGAAATTCAACAAAATCAAAGTGCATCACAATCAATAATCAAACAAATAGTATCACATACATATCAACCCATCTTTCAAATCCAACCAAACACATCAAACCGTACCAAGAATTGGTTCTATATCGAAGCATGATGCATGTTTGTTTGTTTATATTTGATTGATTGATTATTTTTTATCTTTGGTGGCATGTATTTTAGCTTCTCCAAGATGTCTGGGACTAGAGAGGCGATGATGGGGCATGTTCACTTGTTTGTTGTTTGTGGATTGTTTCCCATTCACAGGATGACTCATCTTAAGACATGGTTGTCTAAAACCATCGAGGACCTATGAGTCTAGTGTGGATGAGAGCATTCGTTGTTTGATAGTTTCTTTCATGCAATAAGTATTTAGGTCATCTAGGGTCCTTATACCTAGATGCTTATACTTCATTACTAAATAAAAATGCAAACAATATTCAAGTCGTCTAGATGTTCATGTTATCTAGATGCTTATACTAAAATGTGACATAATAAGCTCAATGATGATAAAATAACTTAAAAGGAAAAAGAGGCTTCATCACCTTCATTTTCTTCCATCTACCATTTCTTTCATTTCATTTTCTTCATCTTTCTTATCGCAGAGAAAGCAATCAACTTGTTTTTCGAAATCTCATGTCCCCTTAATCAATCAATCAATCTATCTATCAACTTGTCTTGCGCTTGCATCAATCTCAATCAGATTCATCAGCTCATCAACCCGACTATACTGATCATTTCCATCAATTGTTTAGTTACGCCTATCAATTGTGCATTTACATCAAATGTACATCACCGCTTTATCACTTGCGCAATATCAAGTATCTAATCATTTTCTTGAAATCTATCGAGAGATTAATCTTCTTACAGTCTGTTTGATCAATCTCTCGAGGGGGCATATCATTCGTATCATAATCCTTACTAGGATATCTCTGGGGCATGTATCAATTGATCAATCTTTTTCTTTGAAACAACATGACAAGTTGCATTGTCTTAAAGAGGGGCAAAATGTAGACACATAAAAATGTCCTTGTAATCATTTTTAAATCATTACATATCTCATTCAATTATCCATGTAATCATATCCCCATATTATAACCATTTATTCATAAGAATTTATAGGCATCTATAAGAATTATTCATAAAATCATTTAATCATTTATCCTTTATCATTTATACATTAATCACTAAAATATCATTTTCATATTCTATTAAATCATTTAATAATCTATCCATTTATCCATTCATCTCATATTCATATTTCATGCATTACCATTAAAATATTATACTCATAAACCCCATGCCCATAATCATTTCTTTAAATCCATTTTTATAATAATTTATCCATCATAGAATATTCATACATTAATGCATTTACACATTTCATGCATTTGCATATTCATTTAACTATCACACATATTCATTAAATTATTCATTTACCACCTACATGCATTTATCCATTTCAATCCTTTTCCTCCAAGCCAATATTTTATCCCACACTCCTTCCACAACTTGCATTCACCCTAAACATGCCTATTTAAACATGTCTCTCTTCTCATTTTGGCCCCTACACAAATTTTGCATCTCTATATTTTGCATCTTCTTCCATTATCTTTTCTTTATATTTCAATTTCAACATCTAGCTTGTTTTGCATCCTCATTTATAATATTTGCATTCTATTTTGAATCTCAATTCATCATAACTCTTTGTGCACATGCTTTTTCTAAGAGCATTTTGAATATAAGCACAAAGTCTTGAATGATAAGAGAGCAATAGAGATTAGTTTTAGTGAAAGAATTTATGTTTTTGAGTAGTTTAGATATATTATTTTATGGTTTTGTTTTTAGAATGAAATAGCTCTATTGATGTTCTATGATGGAATAGTGATTCTAATTCATAGAGTCATTTATTTCAGTACAAACAGATAGTTCAAATTGCCACACCTATTGCACACAAAGGTAAAAGTGACATGACTAGCTAATTATTATATCTCCATTATCAAAGTTGGTAATTCAAGGATAGGACATGAGATTGTAGAGCTAAAGATAATGTTGATGCTATTGTGGCTCAAATGGAGAAAGATAAGAAGAAGAAGTAGGAATTAAAAGGACAGGTTTTCTAAATTCAAGAATATATCAATAAGATTGTAGGCCCAATACAGTTAGCGGATCAACTTCCTACAATCTCAGTACTTATTTATTGGGATAAAGTTTCTTCACTTCATATAATGAAGTGCATAAGTGTCACAATTGGGGAATTTATGAAATTAGTTGTTGAAAATGGAAAATAAACAATAAAAAATGTAATTGAGAAATGGGAAGAATCCTTGGAATGGGTAAGGAAAATAATTTTTTTGATTGAACATTGCAAGGATTTCTTAGAGAAAAATCAAATTGAGCTACCTAGGTTAAAATGAATTGAATGTTTGAGTGATAATTTTCTCCTAAGATAGAAAACCACTAAAGAAACACTTCTAACGATTAGAAAACATATTGAGTAGTTGAAATTCAAATATTTTTTTCTTAAGGAATGTACGAATGAAATGTGTGAGTTGAATAAGATTGACATATATATCAAGTTTAAGGAAATGGTAGTTATCAAAATGATACTAGATACAAGTTTTAGTGTTCGTGAAGCTCAAGATGCAAATATCTACATTGCCAAGCTTAAAGAGATGTTTAGTGTTGTATTAGGGAATCAAGCAAAGGATTTCAATAGAGAAGCATTGAAAAAAAAACTAATTCCATGGTGATAATGAATAAGTATAAGAGAAATTCAAGTCTAGATATGCAAAATATGCTCATATCTCCATGAAAAATAAATCTTATAACTACAGATGGAAATTCATACAAAATTATGAAAGAGTTGAGATGAACAAATCCCTTGTTGCATATAGTGATTTTTTCATAAAATAAAATTTACAAGATGGTGAATTCATTATAGAAATGAATAGCAAGACAAAGGTTTGAAGTCTTTCTTTTGCAATTTTTTGTCTCTAAATGGGTTTTTGTTGAATTTTGGTAGTCTATCAGATATATGGAGTTTCTACTTCCAACTTCCTTCACTCTGTATGATTTTGTTTGATGAGTTTTCAAAGATACTAATTCTCATGAAATATTCCACTTTTAAAATTTAAATATACCGATGCCCCAACATATTATTCCATTTTGAATTTTGATTAGTCATTTATCTTGTGAGATTCTGACTCTTAGATTATAACTAAATTTGACACCTTGATGTCTATAACCATTGTTATATTTGAAATAGGATTGGAAATTATTTTTGATAAGGTAAGCAAGGTTTTGAAAGGACCAATAACCTTTTATAAAAATAAGAAAATAACACTTCCACATAGAAAAGTCTTAAACTTTTTCAATGAAACAATACTGTAGAGACACCGTAGTAGCAAAACAAAAACACTAACAACACCTAGTCAACATAAACCAGATGATACAAAAAACACAAAACTAACATTTGTCTAGGGTAAAAGACAAGCTAACAACCCAGACCAAGCACCACAACCAACAACAACTAAACACATAAGACAAAAACTAGTCCTATTGAACTAGGAACAACCCACAAAATTGTAGGCCCATAATATTGCCTGATACAACTAGGCCACCAAACACCTATAGTAGTTGGAATGTAACACACCTTCCTCACAGTTTAGGAAAGAAGTGCCTAACAAATTCTTACCAAAGGAGGGGCAAGAAACACTAGTTGTTGTAGGGAAACTTGAAACCAACCATAAATCACACCTCAATAGGATCCAAGAAAGGGAAAAGAAACAAGGCAACAAGAGCACCCAAACACAAACCAGCCTTCTAGAACAATCTACCTCAATAGAGGAGTAAGATAGAACTATAGAGAGAAAAGCAACCAGAAGCCCATAATAGCACCACCAAGCCCCTCTAGCACAATCCATCTCCACCTCAATAGGAGATAGAACCACCTCTATAGGAGAATCCAGAGAGGGGACCAATCGAAGGAGATCATGACTTTCAACCAAAACCACAACCTCCACCTCAAAAGGATAAGACTCCACCTCAATAGAAGTCACAACATGAGGATATAAGAAGAAAGTAGGAACATAACCAACATCATCAATACTCTTTAGCCTCAAATCCACTTGGGTTGTGAGAGAGAACAAGGCTTTCAAAGGAGCACAAAAGCCACCCCCCATCAGACACATTTGTAACAAGAAACTAGCATCTCTAATCCACCAACACAGACCAATCTACACCACACAAGCAATAAATCCCCATCTCCTCAGAATAAATATGGACACTCTAACCTTCATGCTCAACAATAAAATGACCATAGGTGACCAAAGAGTAAGCCAACTAAGCCAAAATTCAACCACAAACACAAGAAAAGATCTTTCCAGCAACCAGACCCCCACTGGGTCTGAGATGACTCCATCACTGCAACAAAAAACTCTGCAACTAAACACCAACCCTATCCCACCAACCATCGAGAGAGCAGAAAGAAATGAGCAACCAAGAGAGCACAAGAAACCAACTGACACACCAATGATAGAGCAGAGGAGGCAATGGGCATCATCAGACCCCACCAAACTAGAGAAGGCAAAGAAAAGGATAAAAGGAAAAATGTCATGCAAAGGAGAGACCACCAAAGGAGCCAACCACACTAGATCCAAAGTCCCCAACCTTAACACAACCATGTGCCCTAGAGAAGTCCCCAAAAATCCACTCCATTGATGGGACATAGTAGAACCGACACCCAACACCTCAACAACACCCAATAGGGGAAAAAACCAAAGCCAATCTACCAGCACAGAGAGAGGGCTCTCCCAAAATCTAAGCGGACAAAATAAAACCAATAGTCAATAGGAAACCGATCAGGAGGAACAACCATAAGCCACCAAAAACCACATAGGCCAATGGCATCGTCGTTATATTTAGAGATTCCATCCTCTACAACCTCAAAGAAAATTGAAAAAATGCACCCATCATTGTACCCGCACACCCCAAATGAGGAGAAATGTAGAACCAAGCAGACCACGACATAACTCGAGCCTTGACACCACTCCTACAAAATAAAACACAGCTAGGATTAAGCAACCTCCAAATTCCACAAAACATGAAAATACACACAAGGATGGAAGAGCAGTACCTCCCACTGCGAGAAACACAATAGGATACCCCCATCATCAATACAAAAATCCACTCGAGAAACCACCGACTCGAGAAAACTTAGCCCCAAAGTGGTAGATTCAAACACAAACTGAACAACAAACTGTGAACCCCTAAACCTGCAATTGCAGAAAGAAGTCAAACATTGTTAGTGTTAGTTCAAGAATGCATGCAAACAATGAGGGATTCCCCATAAAAAATCCATTTATTCAAACTTAACTAAGAAATGAAGAACACAAGTAAATTTCAAATGAAAGAAACTCAATCTTAATTAAGATAATAACATGATGATTCCATGGGGGAATTGCTGCCAATGGAGTGTTGCAATTGGCCCTTTCCCAATTCCTAATTGCAAATGCTTGATTGAATGATAGAAATGGTCAAATCTCCAAAGAGATTTGAGCATAACCTTGTTGCAAAATCTCAAACAAGGTGGATGATTGGATGAAATTGGCAAAATTAGCTCTCAATGTGGAGAGAGTAACTTTGCATGTGATTGTGGATCAAAATTGAGGAGAAGAGTCTCCAATTTATATATTTCAATCTTGGAAGAATGAATGAAAATAAGCAATGTGGAATAAAAGATAGTTCAATGGCATTGTGCCCCTTGTCCAAATGTGATTGGATGAGGAATGAGCAAGTTTTGGCCAATGTGCCAATAAATGCAATTAGGTGGCATTTCAAACTTGAGAAATGACATGCTGAAGAGGGAAAAGAAATGAATTTATTGTCACTTAGCTCAAGGTCAAAGACATGTAAGAGGCTTTTAATGCCTTGTTGGAAGGACCAAGTCCACTTGGACTTTTTGAATTCAAAGAGGAATATTCCCTTTTTGATGCTTTGTGAGGGAAAATAGAGAATTAATAAATCAAAGTATTTGATTTATTGTGCAACTTGCATTCTCTAGAAGTTTTTAATGAAAGAGATTAACTTAATCAAAGTTTTGATTAATTTAATAAGGAATTAGGAGATGTGACAATTTAGACTTAAATTTATGAATTGATTTAAATCAAATTGAGAGGAAATGATTAATTAAATAAATGATTTTGATTTATTTAACTAAGGAGGAATATGTTAGATTAAATCAAATAAGGTTTTAATTTATTTAATTTAATGAGAAGACTTTAGGGATTTTAATCAAATAAAATGATTTATTTAATTAAACAATAATGTAGGGTTAATTAAATTAAACTGATTAATTTAATTAAAGGAGGTGATAGACTTAATCCAATAAATAGTAATTTATTGAATTAAAGGATAGAAAGTGATGAAATGCTGAGAATTTGATCTAAGAGGAAATGTTGTTAGTAATCGGGATAAGGTGTGCCAAAACGAACTTGTACATTTTCCATGTCTACACAAACCCATTTAGCTACTGTCTCCAAACCACCAACAAAAGGAATCCATCATTCTCATTGTCCAACTTAGAGCCATCACCCTTTGCAAGCTCAGAAGAATTCAAAAAACAGGCTCACATCCTTTTCGGCTTAGAGCCATTTCCATAAATGAATGCATCTTAATTAAATAATTAAATAAGTATTAATATTTTCTCACTTTGAATGGTTTCCTTTCACTTAGATCAATATTTTTTGTTTATACTCGTAAGAATTATGAGTTTTATACCAATTAAGGTCATATACATTATAAATTGCAAGTGACTATAATTTTCTTATTAATATTTTAGAATATCAATTTATTTATTTATTTTTTTAGATTGCAAGAATCGGTCATGTATCCACCCCCCTATAAACTGCAATGCACCTGGTAAAAAATTTCACATGACCGGTGGCATCGACGCGACACACCCTCTGATACTACGGGTTTGGGGGGAGACTAGACCCCATGGCCTCTTGCCTGCAATAGGATGATTTTAGCCAATAAATCTAGGACCCCCACCCCTATAATATCAAATTAGTACACCAATGTTTGGGTATGTTTTGATCTCTTTCTCAATTTCATAAGTTTTCCTTTGAATATTGGCACCATTTATGTCCAGTTTTGAATGATTCTAGTGAAATATAAATTGGTTATGGTGTTTGTTCATGAAACTTAAGTATACTCATGAAATATTATTGAGAAAATAGTTTTTCTAACCTTTCCTTTTCTTCCCCTATATTTTCATTTTATTTAGTTATTTCAATTTAGTTTCAAAAGAATTGATCAAAGTTATTTGTAATTCTTATAGATATTCCAAAACAACTTGTGATTTGTGTAATAGAGATAAAATCTTGTTAAAGTTGTTAAAATTTATTTAAATTCATCTCTTCATGACTCCATAATATGTAGTAAGTGTGTAAGTCCCTTTGTGAAAAAATCCTACTATGAAATTTGACTAATACTAGTTCATCAAGACTTGATTATTGAAGCCTCGAGATAGTGAAATTTTGTCTTAGGATTTTATTATCTTTCAAGAGAGATAGAATTAGCTGTGGATTTATTTGTGTTTGTATATGTGCACATTGTTAGTGTAATTAATTAATTATTACACTAGCATAAGTTAACTTAGGTTTTAATTAATCATATTAGTCCTAAGTTGCATTTAATCATTTAATAAAGTTGTTGAGATAAAATTCCCTTCTAGAAGATGAGTTGTCTTTTCTAGAATTTATCTTCATCTTGTTATCATTCCCTAGGTAGTTGATTAGGGTTTCTTATTGTCACATGAAGTGTGATTTGAACACTTGGCAACATCCTTTGCAGATTAGGTTTAACACTTGTCTATATAATCAAGCATATGTACTCTTTGTAATTATCCATCTATCAATCAATCAATACTTTCTTTGTGGTTGAATATTTTTTCAAACCCTTGTTTGTTTTCTCCATCCATTCTCTTCCTTGTGACAGGTATCCATTTGCATGCAGGTGATCTTGGAGTCTAAAGTTGGTTTTGACAACTTCTACATGGTATCAGAGCTTTCATGTTGCATGCCTGTTCTTGTTTAAAGAGTTTGGAGCTATTTGGAGCTACAAGGGTTTGTTGCATGCCATTTTTTATTGGAGCCATCATCATATTTGCTTCAAAAATCTAGTTTTCACTCATTTGTAGGAAAAACAATTTTTGGGTTTTGTAGCTAGCGTCGAAATATGAACTGGGTATCTTTTAGATTTTACATATCTTACACAAATCTGAAGAAAATCATAGTCTAAAAAGCATCAGACGTCATTTTTCTCCTGGCTAAAGGTTAAAAAAAGTCAAATTTTCATCGTCTGTTTGGTGGATCAAGAAAGGATTTCTGGGTTTTATTTCTAGCATCAAAACATTTCTCAATTTTTATTTTTGTCTACAAACAATGAGTAGATTTTCCAGAAATCAAATTAGAAATAAACGTTTTTGCTAAAAAACCCGTTTCCTATAGGCTAAATTCAGTTTTTTTGAAAAATTCATAACTTTTGGCCATGATGACCATTTTTGGCAAACGAGATATTGATGGAAAGCTTGTTTCGATCACTTCATAGTGTTGTAGGCCATTTTTTTAGATTTGGTCATCTACACAAATTTGAAGTTATTTTTCATCATGGAGATAGATGTGAACATTGGTTTGTGCATGCACTCTTTTTAATTTTTTGTTTATGTATATTTAGACATTCTCTCCTTTTGCAATCATTGGGTATTGTAATAAATGAACTAATATAAAGTTTCATCAGAGGGGGTTTCTTGCATAATAATCTGATTAGAGTGTGCATGCACTTTGATCTTCATTGTGTTTTGATGACAACTCGCATGGGTTGTAATCTGGTTTCTTAGTTTCTTTTGGCCATATTTTGTCTTAGCTTGACACATATCAGATTCATTTCGGATCCATCTCAGTTTGAGGGCCACTAAATTTGTGGTTAATGTTCACGAGTCTTTATGGTACTTGTTCTCATGGAAAATTTTTAGTTTCAGTTTGACATCGACATCGAGATTCACGGCTTCCAAATTCTATCATCATCTTTTCATCTACTGTTGCTTTATGGATTCCAGGGTTGTTCTAGGTTGGTGTTTTCGAGTGTTCCGTGGCATTAGGTCTGCTGTTGCATTATTATGATTCCAATATGGTTTCTTGTAGACAGAAGTATCTTTCTTTGCTTGCCGGATCGCAGTTCTAGTGTTACTCCACAGTGTTCTTCCAGTGCTTCTTTGTTGTAGTCATCTCATTGTAGGGGGGGGTTGTCCCACTGGGTTTTCCTTCTCTACTTCATTATTGCATTTGTATATGGGTACCTGACCAGGCCTTGTTGTTAGGACCCATTCATGCTTTCTTGCATTCATTTTAGTTTTAGGTGCATGCTTATTTAGTCTCTCTAAGTTGCACTTATGGGGGGGTGTTAGTGTAATTAATTAATTATTACACTAGCATAAGTTAACTTAGGTTTTAATTAATCATATTAGTCCTAAGTTGCATTTAATCATTTAATAAAGTTGTTGAGATAAGATTCCCTTCTAGAAGATGAGTTGTCTTTTCTAGAACTTATCTCCATCTTGTTATCATTCCCTAGGTAGTTGGTTAGGGTTTCTTGTTGTCACATGAAGTGTGATTTGAACACCTGGTAACATCCTTTTCATTTTAGGTTTAACACTTGCCTATATAATCAGACATATGTACTCTTTGTAATTATCCATCTATCAATCAATCAATACTTTCTTTGTGGTTGAATATTTCTTCAAACCCTTGTTTGTTTTCTCCATCCATTCTCTTCCTTGTGACAAGTATCCATTTGCATGTAGGTGATCTTGGAGTCTGAAGTTGGTTTTGACAACTTCTACACACATAACACATCAAAACTTAGGTTAAAATAGAATTTGAAGCCCTTGGCTGAAATAGATAGCATCCAACCCTTTTTCAAACAAAAATGTCTTATCTTCATAGAAAAATAAAAAATCCTCAACAAGATCTAATGGCTCAAATTGATCTTCACAATGAACAATGTAGATTTGGTAAATATTAATCATGACAAACAAATCTAGAAAGGTAGTGTGTGAGGCATGGAGTAATCCCATAAAATATGCATGTGGGTGATCCCACAATAGTGGGTTACACTTTTTGGCCAAACTTGACATTGAATTGAGTTTTTTTAACAAAATATTCACTTTCAAACACCTATAGCTGCTAAACCACAAGGAATTTGAAGATGATGCAAACCAGTGATTTGTGTCATTTTGTATGTAGATTCTAAATATATTTAAAAAAAATTGAAATCAAATTGCATTTATTTTTCCATCTCCTTTGAAAACTAGTTTTTAATAGTAAAGAATTTTTTTAAAAAGCAATGCTTATTTTATAGGGGAGAAGACCCAATATCCGCTAGGGCTAACTTCGCGCAACCATAAAATGTGAACCATGCATCGAATCAAAAAAAAAATTATGGGTTTTTTTCGCCCATGAGTTAAGAGCTTATAACTAAGCTTTTGGCTTTTGGGCAATTTGTTAGAGTGCGAGAGCATTGGATATGCACAAGGTGGTCAAAAAGACACCTAGTAGAGGTGTCATCCGCTCCCCACCACCTAAAGTCTCAGTACCCGCCACCAATAACCACCAATAATTTTTTTTAAAAACACCTAAATATGTGACTAATAACATTTAAATAAAACTATTCTATCATCCAAATCCGCTCAAAATTCAATGGGTCTAATTCACGTTGGCACCTTAAAAAATCAATTTCCTGCCCATTAAAAATCACTCCTACATATTAATCTCCTTACTTTAGCACCAGACATCAAACATATTACACCCCAATTAATCTTCATTTTGGGTCTGATTTAAGCATATGCCTAATGTTCTTTTCGGTGGGCACCCCATTATTTACCATCATTTTACCGCTCTCGCTCTATCGAAGGTTCTCACGGTGATGGCAATGAATGACGATTGTTGTCCACGGCTCTGCACATGCCTTCAGGTAACATCACACATCATTTTCCTTTGAATATGCAAACAATGGTACTAGTTAATCATTTTATTCTGCATCTTTCGTGATCGGTGAAGGGTTTATTCGATGTTTGAAAAATTATTACTACTTGTTTATGAAATAAATCATGCCTCTTACATGCATTTTCGCCGTGTGCTATTTGTTTTTGTTGGGACATGGTGCTCTTGTTTTACACATGGTTTTTTTTGGGTTAAATGATTTCCTCTCCTAAATTTGCTACGTGCTTTTAGGCTAGTAAAGTGGATTGTATCATGATTTTGTCTGCAGAGATGATAGGGGATTTTCGTGGGTTTGACCACATGTCTGCCAAAAATGATTAATGGTCTGCATCAAGATTTTTATATAAAAACCCATGTGAATACAACCATAAATCGACAAACCCAATTTAGTATACACCATTTTTGCGAAAAACCCTTGCTTTGTTTTTCCAAATACAGGTTCTTTTGGGGTTAAATGATTAAATACGACTTGGTAAAGTCGATTGTATCATGATATTGGCTCCAGAAATGGTGAGGAATTTTGTGGGTTTTGACCACATGTCTGTAAAAAATGATTAATGGTCTCCATTGAACTTTTTATAAAAAACCCATTTACGATAGGGAATCGACAAACCCATTTACTATACACCATTTTGGTAAAAACCCTTGCTTTTTTTTTCCAAATTCGGGTTTTTTTGGGGTTAAATGATTAAATATGACTTGGTAAAGTCGATTGTATCATGATATTGCCTGCAAAAATGATGAGGAATTTCGTGGGTATTGACCACATGTTTGCAAAAAATGATTAATGGTCTCCATTGACCATTTTATAAAAATCCCAGCTGAATACGACCATAAATCGGCAAACCCATTTAGATAGGTTTTCTTGGGGTTAAATGACTAAATACAACCTCATAAAGTCGTCTGTCTTATGATATTGTAACTGGGTATGATGATGAATTTCATGGGTTTTGATCACATGTCTGCAAATAAATTTCTTTTGGTCTGCTTCGACCTTTTTATAAAAAGTCCAGTACATAGTGGGCAAAAATTATCTCATGAAACCCTTGCCTGGAATATTGCCCTACGGGTGAGGAATTACTATTATGAAACCGTTGGTTAATTTCTTGTGCACATTTCTGAAAACCCAAGTGGTTAATCGATCTACTTCTGTTAAAATTAATATCTTATTGATGTTGAATATAGCACAACTTATTTCATTTGTTGTACAATGTGCTTTGTACATTCTACTTATAGTTATTTTCATGAGTTGTGCATTTAACATTTATATTTATGCACTATATTTTTACTTTACTTTATAAGTAAATGAAGGTATTTTTTGTTCTATTTACAAGATCTGCAGAACAAATTCTCCTAAGTTTTGTAGCAATTCTTTTCTATCATTTACAAACTAGCATTTGTTTATAAATTTTATACTCTCCATTGCCCATACAACAGGCCAACATACATATATTTGTCATTTTACATTCTGTGTCTCTTGTTCATTTAGCAAATTGATATATATGTGTGTATCCTTTGCCTATCTTTGGCAATGCAAACAATGGTACTGGTAAATCATTTTCTTCTGCATCTTATTGAATTTGTAAAGGAATGTGTACAATGTTATACCTATAAAACACACATTAAGCAGTGTCTTTCAAATTGTAAATGAATCTGTGCAATGTTTTATACATTCATTTACAAAATATGTGTTTGTTGTCTCTTGTTGAGCAGATTGATATATATGTCTGTTTCCTTTAAATATCCTTTGAAAATGCAAACAATGGTACTCGTTAATCATGTTCTTTTGCATCTTTCATGACCCGTGAAGGGTTTATTTGATGATTTTAAAATTATTACTGCTTGTTTATGAATTATATCATTCCTCTTACACTCATTTCCACCGTGTGCTATTTGATTTTGTTGGGTCATGGTGCTATTTTTTTCTCCCACATTGCATGTACGTATGTATGTATGTGCATGCATACATACATGCATACATACATACATACATATACATACATATATATATATATATATGTATACATATATGTATGTATGCATGTATGTATGCATACACATACATACATACATACACATATATATGTATACATATATGTTTGTATGTATGTATATATAAAGTTGTCTATCCACGGTGTGAGGTAACAACAAACATCATTCTCCTTTCAAAGTGTATGTATGCATTGGCAAACCCATTTAGTATACACCATTTTTTGTGAAACCCCTTCCTTCGTTTTTCCAAATATTAGTTTTTTTGGGGTTATATGTGTATGTATGTATGCACATTGTACACATTCTTCTAAATATTCAATAAAATGTAGAAGAACATGATTAACTAGTACCATTGTTTGCATTTTGAAAAGCATAGTTAAAGGATAGACATATATATCAATATGCTCAATGAATGTATGTATGTATGCATGTATGTATGCACATACACATACATACATACATACATACATATATATATCTATGTATGTATCTACGTATGCATGTATGTATGTATGCACATTCATACACACATACAAACATACATACATATATATATATATCTATGTATGTATCTACGTATGCATGTATGTATGTATGCACATTCATACACACATACAAACATACATACATACATTCATACATACAAACCCCGCTCATTCTATGAGCAGAAAGATTGTTGCAAGGATGTCTCCAATCCTAGTCAACCATTCCAAGAAGACCCCATTGAGCCAAGCCAAGTCGAATCGCATGAAGTTGGAGAATCCATCCATGTTGGAATTTTTGAATCTTGCTCTAAATACTTCCCATGTGTCAATACAAAAATTATCAGTTGCAGCTTGGCGGGCACTTCCAGTATCTTCATCTACATCATCCTTGCTGGATTCCACTTCCTCCTCATCATTTTACGAATCATCGGTTGCCATATTCAGTATTACTGGGTTGAAATAGTACTTGAGGAAGCTGACCCAACCCTCTTCGCTTAGGTTCAGAATGACATTGGCTATTGCCTTAGCATTACCAATTTCTATGAATCTGTTGAGCCGCTCAACCATGACTTCCCTGGCCTCGGTTATGTCCACTAATGCGAATATTATGAGCTCATAGAATTGGTCGTCGCAGTAGTGCTGATCAAGAGACAAAATTGTAGATACCAGGTCAACTACTGCATTCCTTATTGTTGGGTCTGGAATGTTAAAAAGCCTTCTGCACTGGGCCATTACTGGCTCCTTAGTGCAATGGCAGTCGACTCCGAACATGAATACCATCCTTATTTTCTTGGAAAACTTGGAGCTGTTGTGAAGAGGTAGAAATGGAGAACATACTGTCCCTCTATTAATAGCCTTAATCCTGTAACGATAAGGATTTCTTGAAAATCGAGCCCGTCGATTCAGGCCATACCAAATCCAATCTAAATTGGTCCTTATGATTTCGCACATGTGAATCCAGTCTTGATTTGAGGTTCACAAGGTTTTTGGGATGAGGGATCTGGCATTCTGACTTCCGCCATATCTGCCAAGTAGTTGAGTGAGTTCATGTGACAAAGTGCCAAGGTTCTTGTCCCTTGCCAATTTCGTAAGACGTCACTATGGGAGCATCGATTATGATACGGCCCAAGGCAATCCCTATGTGCAAATATGCCGCCTAAAGCAGATTCTGCCCCCATAGACCAACGCAGAGTTTGTACCATCCCGTGTCTTGGGATTATGTGTTGTTTTTTACTATTTATTGATCTATTAATGCCTTGCAATGTTAATAGTGACACATTTAGGTGTTTTTTTTTCTTTGCAATGTATATCAAAGATTTTCTACAATGTATATGTATGTATATGTTTATATGAATACATGCATATATGCTTGTGTTTCTATGAATGTTTACATGTATGCTTATGTTTGTGTGACTGTATGCATGCATACAAACATGCAATAAATCATAGATATATAAGGCTACCCAAATAAACATCAAATCTAAATATAAAGCAGAATTTAGTCATATCATCTCTAAAAACCTACGTAAGTGGCAGCTACAAATTCAAATTTGAAACACAAAAATCAGATTGAATGCATTCAATTATCGGATTCAAATTTATAAATAAGAGGGACAACAACCAACGACATTCACATTTAATCTCCCCTTGTAATATCCTCTCCATACTATAGACCATTCAATGGCATCCTTTGCACATTCCTCATATATCCAAGGTTGATGAGAAACAATGAATATAAGTTGAATAAATATTGGTATACAATTCTATTAACATTTATATGTTTTCTCATATATTTATCTATTCCATATGGAATTTATAATATGTTGAACTTGATTAATGATGTGTTGTTGTACATGCATTATTTCAAATTTTGTATGATGTTTGTATGTTACTAGCCTCGGTTGTGACTACCTGTGGTTGTAAATATTTTCTTGCAGGCACGAGAGAACAAGGAGAGGTGGTGCAACAATGTTTAGGTTGGGCAGTTTGGTAAATGTGTTTGTCAACACACCAAATAATTAAGGATTTTTGGTTCAAATGGGTCTATGTTTCAGTTATTTTTCTATATTGTTATGTAACTAGTATGCCTTTTGATTTATTTCAATAACTATTGTCCATGTTTGTTTGTTCTATTATATTTGTTTGTTTTGGCAGGCATGTAAAATGGCTAGGAGGTTTTAAAGAGCATGTCAAATTGCAAGATTACATTTCAGGTAAAGTCTTTCAAGACTTTACTTTGGCTATGATCCAATAGACATAGTGTTCATTTATAATGCTCATTTTTCATATTCATTATAACCTTACATTTAAAATTTACAATTAGATTGATTTCCAAGTGTAGGTGTTGAAAATTTTATAATTTCAAATATATTAATTTATGGATATGCTGCATATAGATGTATACATATATGTATGCATATACTTAGTTGTGTATACATACGTACACATATGTATGTATGTATATATGTATGAATGTATGTATGTATGTATATACATACATACATATATATATTTACATATATGTATGCATGTATACACAACTAGGAAGGTTGTAAAGAGCATGTCAAATTATAAGAGCATGTATACTTTGGTTGTGACCTGGTAGACATTGTGTTCATATATGATGTTCATTTTTCTTATTCATTGTAAAAGCACACTTACAATTTACAATTAGATTGATTTACACTTACACTTACAGTTACAATTTATGGATATGCTACATATACATGTATAGTAATATATATATGTATGAATATACTTAGTTGTGTATACATATATATATGTATATATTTATATTTTCAACAATGTTAGTTAGATGAATACAACAAACACATATCCAACAAAATGATAGATGAATACAACCAGCACAAAATCAATTTTGAATCACAAAAGTATATATCATTAACTTTAAACATGATTAAGACACCATAAACATGATGATTGAAAAGTTGGAAAGAAGACAAGGAATCTTCAGTCTTACAAAAAAGACACTGGCATACATCAAAGTATATAGTTGACTATAAAATACCATTAAGTTCTACAAAATTAGACAGTAGTATCCTTTGGCTTTCCAATACAACAGACTACTATCCTTTGGTTGTCCAATACAATAGACTAGCATTCGGTTGAATAAAAAAAACTCTAGCACACTTTGAGGTCAAAAAGTTGACAACAAAAAATCATAATCAGACATCCACAGATCTGATTAAGAAGTGGTGTGTCCTTGGGGGTCAACTGACTCCACATCAACTGGAGAAGATGTTAAGGATTGCGGATTGTTTTGTATGGCACTTGCGATACAAGTAAGCAATGCATGATTTTCCTTTGGAGTGAGTTGTAACTGTGGAGAGTAGCCTTCAGAAGACCCATTTTGTATGCTACTAAGAGTAGCAAAGGCTGGAGCCAAAATGTTAACCATGTCCCTTAAAATCGGATGTTGACTTGGAAGAGGAGTTGTAGGAGTACTCTTACTTCTGTTTCTTTTTGCTCTTTTTGCCTGCTTTTGGTTTTCCTTCAACTGTCGAGCAATCTTTGCTTGCTCCCTTTGAAGCTCCTTTTGATGTCACTACCTCAACTTCTCCTCTATAATTTTCTATTTTTTTGTAGCACGCTCCAATATCTTTGCCTCTCTCTATGCGAAGATTGCTTCTCTTTCTGCCTTCTTTTAAGCCAGTTGCTCCCTTTTCCTTTGCTGCAATTCTTGGTTTCTTGGTTTTTGTGCCTCTTGTTCATTCAACAAATTGAAGAAATCATTTGGTGTCAAAATTTGAGACTGTCTACTAAGGCATAGGACCCCATTGCGACTTGTATTAGATGATTGGTGCACCCTTTTCATTGGGAGTTGCAAAAAATTGCTTCTCCTGCTTGTTGGTTGCTAATCATTGACATGAGTGCATGGCACATAGTCAGAGTCTTCGTCACTTGAGTCATTACCTTCGAGTCCATCCTCATCATCATTTTCAGCCTCCCAATTTCTCCCAGTTGTGAAGTAATGGATGAAATCTTTGGGATCAACATTTGGTGGTGATGGCATGGACAACCCTTCATCCACTTGATTGAAATTGAGATGTACCCCTAGGTTCAAAGCTGCATCTTGAAACTCAGATGGAAGATTGAGACTCTCTTCATTTTCAATTGCCTGATTACATGATTGAACGACCGGTTCTTGTTCAATTTCTATTGCTTCAATGTTTTCTGGGCAATATCCTTCTTCATTTGTTGGATTTGGGGGAATGCTTGCAGAAAAGGTGTCCACAAACTGTCCAATTTGATCCTCATTCCAACCTGCTATCCTCAAACATGTTTCCGCTGCCATGAACTGTGCCTCATCATCAACTGTATCACCCTTTGTTTCTGCTCACAATGTGGTTCCTTCCTCTTCAACCACGAAATCTTGGCTTGGCCCCATATCGAAGTCAAGTGCATGTCTATCTAATGGCCAAATTATTGTTCTTCTAAAACCACTTGCAATGTTATTAGAAGTCCAAGCTTGTGCAAAAGCTTTGCTCGCAAGTGTTGCCAACTCTACCCTTCCAATGTCAAGTTGAGGATTTTCAGAGAGCTATATACTCCTTTTTTGTTTGAAGTAGTTCTTAAATGGTGAGAACACACTAACATCAAGGGGCTGCAATTTGTGGCTGCAATGTGTTGGAAGTGTGAGCAGATCTATTCCCATAGTCTTTGCTTCTTCAATCATTTTGAATGCCACATGGCTGCCATGACCATCAAATATGAGAAGTTGTCTGTTGGTTGGTGGCACCCCTCCTGGGACATTTCTTGCAAAGTGTTTTAACCATTCCACAAATAATTCTTTGGTCATCCAAGCATGCTCTTGGATTGCCATGCATGCCCTTGGCTCACAGTTAACAATATAGTTTCTAATGTTCCTTTTGGACTTGAACAAATAGTAACCGGGTATAGCTTGACCTGCTGCACTAACACAAACTAGAACAATGATCCATTCCCTATTTTTAGAAATTAATTATGGAAGACATTATGTCCCTTTTTTTGCAATAACTCTCATTGCACAGTTTCTACCAGCTTGCACACCTATTTCATCGCAATACCATATTTTGTTGGGCCCATAATTATGTTTGTTGTACAACTCCTCCAAGTTATCATAGAATGAAGAAACTATTTTTGGGCATAGCATTATAGCTCGATCTGTGTCCACTCCTTTGGGTGTTTGAATTGTTAGATCGGGATGCCTTTGACGAAAGCCAACCCACCATGACCTCCCTGGTATCCCATTTGTGAATGGGTTAGGCCTTGCTCCAACCATTTGGGCCACCGTTGACTTAAGTTGTGACACATGAAGGCCATGGCCAATATTAGCCATATCTTTACACCACTGCATAATTTCAGCTTCTTCTTCGTTAGTTAGGATTCTTCGGGGGCCCCTTCTTTTTGTGGATGTCACACCATTGAGCCATGCCCGCAAACTACTAGGCAAGATTCCCCATTTGATCGTTGAACCTCTGATTAACATTCGATTATCCTCAACATCTGCAATGGCTTTTTCCACATCATTCATAGACCAAGTTTTCATGCACATATCTAGGGTTGTCACATGGTCAGTAGGTGGCATTTCCATTTCTACCTTAGTATTATGAACAGTAGGTTCAAAACCATCATTTTCATTGGTTTGTTGTGCATTTTCAGAAATAACTTCCTCGTTGATGTTCACTGTTGGCTCTTCATCAACAACATCTGGAACATTGAATGTCACTCCATGAGGTACTCTAATCAAGTGCCTCCCAGTGGATCTTTTCCTCTTTTGTCCTGGTGCCATGATTGTCAGTGATCTTGTACATTGTAAGCCATAAAGTGTCAGAAAATTGTGATCCTGTACATATAATTAGACATATATAATTACAAAGAAAATCATTGCTATACAGTACAAAATAGAAAACACTGCTAAATGTGTCACTATTAACATTTAAATAAAACTATTATATCATTCAAATCCGCTCAAAATTCAATGGGTCTAATTCATGTTGGCACCTTAAAAAATAATTTGTGTGCCTATTAAAATTCACTCCTACATATTAATCTCCTTACTTTAGCAGTAGACACCAAACACATTACACCCTAATTAATCTTCATTTGGCGTCCGATTAATGCATATGACTAATGTTTTTTTTTTTTGGTATTCCATTCTTTTCCATCAATGCTCAAAGCACATTGTACAGAAAATGAAAGAAGTTGTGTTGTATTCAACAGCAATAGGATATTAATTTTAAT
The DNA here is from genome assembly GCA_007115665.2 of Sequoiadendron giganteum. NCBI lineage: Eukaryota > Viridiplantae > Streptophyta > Pinopsida > Cupressales > Cupressaceae > Sequoiadendron > Sequoiadendron giganteum. The sequence goes on along the minus strand of CM021109.1, from coordinate 487,958,590 downwards.
AGAGGTAGATAGATTACACACTTGGGTTTTCAGAAATGTGCACAAGAAATTAATCAAGGGTTTCATAATAATAATTCCTCACTTGTAGGAATACAGAAGTGCGTTTTCAAATAGATGTGGAATATTCCAAGCAAGGGTTTCATGAGATTAATTTGCAGACATGTGGTCAAACCCAGGAAATTCCTCATCATTTCTGGAGACAATATCATGAGATGGTCTACTTTAACAGGTCGTATTTAATCATTTAACCCCAAAAAACCCTGTATTTGGAAAAATAAAGCAAGGTTTTCCACAAAAAATGGTGTATACCAAATGGGTTTGCCGATTTATGCTCATATGTGCATGGGTGTTTTATAAAAAGGTCGATGCAGACCATTAATCATTTTTTCTAGACATGTGGTCAAACCTACGAAATTCCCCTATCATTTATGCAGACAAAATCATGATACAATGGAAATCATTTAACCCCAAAAAGAACCCTATGTAAAACACCAGCATATATATATATATACATGCATACATACATACACTTTGAAAGGAGAATGATGTTTTCTGTTACCTCACACCATGGACAAACAACTTTATATATATACATACATACAAACATATATATATGTATATATATACATATATATATGTATGTATGTATGTATGTATGTGCATACATACATACATAAATGTATACATATGTATATGTATGTATGTATATATGTATGTATATATATGTGTATGTATGTATGTGCATGCATACATACATACATACATGCAATGTGGGAGAAAAAAATAGCACCATGACCCAACAAAATCAAATAGCACACAGCAAAAATGTGTGTAAGAGGAATGATTTATTTCATAAACAAGTAGTAATAATTTTTCAATCATCGAATAAACCCTTCATGGGTCATCAAAGATGTGGAAGAGAATGATTAACCAGTACCATTGTTTGCATTTTCAAATGATAGTTAAAGGAAATAGACATATATATCAATCTGCTCAATGAACAAGAGACAACAGACACATAATTTGTAAATGAATGTATAAAACATTGCACGGATTCATTTACAATTTGAAACACACTGCTTAATGTGTGTTTTATAGGTATATATATATAAATAACATTGTACACATTCTTTTACAAATTCAATAAGATGCAGAAGAAAATAATTAACCAGTACCATTGTTTGCATTCTCAAAGGATAGGCAAAGGATACAAACATATATATCAATTTTCTAAATGAACAAGAGACACAGAATGTAAAATGACAAATATATGTATGTTGGCCTATTGTATGTGCAATGGAAAGTATAAAAATATAAACAAATGTTAGTCTGTTGTATTCTACAGCCAAAGGAAACGTATTCAAATGCTAGTCTTTTGTATTGGACAGTTAAAGGAAATGTAGTAAATGATATAAAAGAATTGCTGCAAAACTTAGGAGAATTCGTTTTGCAGATCTTGTAAAGACAACAAAAAAGACCTTCATTTACTTATAAAGTAAAGTAAAAAGACAGTGCATAAATATAAATGTTAAATGCACAGTTCATGAAAGTAAGAAGACACTGCATAAATATAAATGTTAAATGCACAGTTCATGAAAATAACTATAAGTAGAATGTATAAAGTACCAACCTGAAATTACAAAGAAATGTGTAGAGGATGTCTCACAATGCTCTGAATTCTATAGAGAATAATTTGTCACGGATAACAAATGACACTGGTTGCTTTCCCCCTCTTATTTAGGAATTTGAATGTGGCAATTGAATGCATTCAATTTGGTTGTTGAGTTTGAAATTTGAATTTGTTTGAATATTTGAATTTGTAGATGTCAATTACGTAGGTTTTTAGAGATGATATGAGTGAATTCTACATTATATTTGGATTTGATGTTTATTTGGGGAGCCTTACACCTGTATTTAATTGTGCAGGTACCTACAAGAAATGAAGTAAATACATATATCTGTCAGGGAGTGTATGGAAGACTGTGCATTTGAAATCCCATAGAGTTAATAGGAGATTGTGATAATGTCATGTAAAACACCATTAAGTGTGCATGTGTAGTTGTAAATATAAAATGTACTGAGGGATAAAATTTTGCAAGTGGGGGTATTTGTAACAGTACATGTTTTAAATTAAATTGTAAATGAGCCTTTTTATGTACAAGTTGACTTTTTTTATAAATGCAAAAGCATGTTTAGTTGTCTATTATGATTGGTGAGTTACTCATTGTGTTATGAGCAACTATTGGTGTTGTTGTAATCTTTTATTTGTTCAAATAAAGTTTTGTACTGGGTCAAAGCTAATTTTTTTTGGGGGGTGGAGTGAGCACAAAGGTGGTGGTTATTCAATGGGGGGCAGTAACTGGGTCTTCTCCCCTAATACATAACTTTTTTTCTATGAAGGATAAAATTCTATTTTTTTTCAAATTTAGGATAAAATAATGTTTTATTTAATTATTTTTTCTTAATTATGTTTTGAAGTCAAACCAATTACAATTTAGACATAGGTTTATTGTATAACACAATTTTTTTTTTAATGTATCGAAATCCAAATTTTTTTGCTAGATCAAGGACATCAATACCAAGAGCATAAAAAAAATTCAGATTTATTTTCAAGGTAATCTACTATTTTTCCACATGTGTAGAACAAAGAGTTTGATTTTCGGTGAAAAACCTACATTCACAACAAATAAAAAATAAATGTAATAATCAAATTAAATATATTTAAAATTATACTTTTTGGAAGCTTATAATAAGGACTATATACTTACAAAACATAAATTTTAAATGAATTCATTTGACCCCCCAAAAGGCAAATCAAAATCAACATTTTGATAGGTGTAGAGGAGACTCCATTATAGGTATGGTTTAAAACTAGCAAGGTTCTATCCAAGAGGGTTTTATCTAAGGGGGCTTGATCAAACCCTCTTCAATTAAAATACTTTAAATGGAACCTTTCAAGGTTTAAATCATTATATTTTCTAAAAATATGTGATTCGACAAAAATCAGGATGTCCTAGAAAGTGTAACCCATTATTGTGGCAACACCCATGTTTGAGTTCCCTAATTAGTGTGAAAATACATTTAGTAGTTTAAACACTCCATCGTATTGATGGTGGCATGGGATTACTCTTCATTCTAACATGAGATTATATGAAATATATATTTTAGGATGTGGGAATGGATTTAACAAGTAAGAAACCTTCTTTTTGGTAGTTCTAAGGGTTGAATATGACAATAAATGTATTTTGGCATCCTTGTAATTATTTTCACAACCACCACATTAATGGTACCTTTGTGTACTATAGATAGTCTTTTCTCGCTCAAAGTCTTGCAAAATCCACTAGGAATCGATTATATCTAGTTTATAATAAATAAATTAGAGTTTACATGCATTTAAAACCATTCTGATGGACCTGTATGAGATCTATACATATTTTTGGTGAACATGGACATTAGAAAACCCTTTGTAAATTTTTTAGAGATTATACAAATTTAGGGACCTCCAATGTACTTGTTGGGGGTTTGAGAGATAAAAGGAATGGATGGCCTTTGACTTAATTTTCAGGGGTTTAGGAGGTAGAATAATGGATGACCTACAACATACTTATGACATTATAAGGCTAAAATATGTAAATTTCTTGATAATTTCAAATGAATGTTAAATAAAATCTAATTGAGTATGTGTTTATTATACTTTTATAAGCTTTAAAATTACCTAAATTTCTTGGGTATAGTTCTCCTACCTATAATGGGTGCTTGATACCTTAAGAAATCATTTGGAGAGAAAACTTGGAAAATAACACTCACTCATTTCTAAGATAAGTCTTTAGAAGGCTCTTTGGTTTCGTATGTTTAGTAGGATGATTGTTTATAACTTAAAGAAGCACATAATTTTATAAGTACTTATTTTGTGAAAATTTGTGCCTTAATGTTATTTTGTATTAAAGTAAAAATTAATCCTTTAAAGAAGTTGAATTAGGACTTTCTCATCATTTCTTGGGAATGTGTATATTCTAGGATTGACACTCTATTGTAGTATCTCAAACTAGATACACACATAATTTTATTAAAACATTACAATATGTTGAATTTTTAACCTATCATTATACCTATTAAATTAGGTATCAAATTATATTGTAAACTATCATGTGAAAAGGCCAAATCTACTTTGTATAAAAAATTAAGGTTTGATTTACTTTAATATTTTTAGACTTGTTATTATATACATCAAAAAATTCAAATTATTTGGTTATTATGATACTAACTATGATGAAAATTCTATGTTAGAAAATATGCCTCAAGCTATGTATTCAAATATGATGTAAGTGATATCACATGGAGTAGTAAAATAAAGAAACCTACTATGGCTATTTCATCCACAAAGGTTAAATACAAATATTTAGTAGAAAACATCAAAGTCATCAATGTGGTTGAAGAGATAATTGAATTATTATTTTATGGGCCAATGAAAGTACCACTTTATTATCTAATAGATAAATTTATATTATTATCTCCAAGAATAATGTTTAACATAAAAAATAAAGAACATTGAAGTTCATTCACACTTATATTTAATAATTTTTTTTTTTGATATGACCATGGAAACTTGTACTATCTACAAAATCCATTAATGGACATGAATACCTAGTCTTTAATCTTAGTAGCCACATTAAATAGCCTCTACGTAGTGTAAATTATTTAAATTCAAAACAATGTTAGGCCTTTAGGAGTTGCTAAAGGGGGAGTGTGTGTAGTGTTCTTTAATCAACTTAATAACTAGGAACATAAATTTCTCTACTCAGAGATTGAACATCACAACTGGCAGTCATAACCCACTAAAGAACCTCATTTAATCATCAACCCAGGGATGTAAACTTGAAATGGGTCAGCACAATATATGCACTAATCACCCTTCCAGACATACATGCTTCCTAAAATGCTTCATACTGAAATTTAAATTACTGGAAACAACTTTACTAGATAAAACTACTCTGCGCATAGTGGCTACAGGAACAGTTGACAACTCTGTTTTTCTATCAGCTGCAAGAACAGTCACTTTAATTTCTATGAAAGAAAATATAGCTATTCTATCTTGTAGAATAAAAGTATGGACAGTTCCCTAAGTGGTCCCCCTTAGGTAATGCCAAAAGTAAGCAACAGATTAGGTAAAAAACTTCATAAGCTTTATTGATTCAATGGAAACAAGTACATAGCACAACTCTTGACTGAATTTCTAAAACTGAAAAATGTGTTACAATACTAACTTCTTCCAACCCATTCTCTGAAGGAGAAGGGGCTATTTATTGAAAACTGACTCTAACTACTAACCAACCTTTCCCTTATAAAATGAGAGGCATTTATTACATTAACTAACTTAAGCAAGGGAATGAATGACAATGAAAAAACTAAGTCAAGTCGGTTTAACAGTCTTAAAGCGCCATCATCCTAGATTCATGCAACTCCAAGACACCTGGCCTAGATTTCTAGAACACTCTCCCTGCATGGCGGATGAGTTGAAACTGTCTCCTTATCTTTTTCCATTGAACCAGTCTTCATGGA